>OY754975.1:34893082-34895582 GCA_963576475.1 Molanna angustata | reverse complement strand
GAAGAATGTCCAATTTTCCTTCCATCTCTTCGCAGGTATCTGGATTTAAACTTATTTCTTCTTCTTCTTCATCGTGTATTTTTGGTTATTTTACCTATGAAGTTGGAGAATCCTGGGAGAAGAAGGTCCAACTGTCCTTCCATCTCTTCGCAGGTATCTGGGTTTAAACTTTTTTCTTCTTCTTCGTGTATTTAGTCATTTTACCTATTAAGTAGAGCATCCTGGGAAAAGAAGGTTCTTTCATCTCTTCGCGGTTCTTCCAGGATGGTTTCTGGATTTAAACTTTTCTTAACCGACTGATGGGACGGGATGTAATGAAGGGAAGGGATGCACTAAAGGGCCTGAAGGGACGGGAGGTATAAAACTGCCTGAAGGGACGGAAGGTAGTGAAGGGTCTGATGGGAAGGGACGTAATGAGGGATTAAAGGGACGGGAGGTACTGAAGGGCCTGAAGCGGCGGGTCCTGGAGTCTAATTCTGTTTCTTCTTAATTTTATGTAGACCTTTAGGGCAGTTTTTATACAAACTATTTCCTATTCTCTAATTCATCTTCTTCTTCTTTTATGTAGGTATACATTTGGGTCATTTTTTTATAAAAATTATTTCCTATAGTCTAATTATTATTCTTCTTCATTTAAGTACGTAGACTTTTGGGAGAGTTTTAATACAAACTATTTCCAATAGTCTTATTCATTTTCTTTTATGTAGACCTTTTGGTCAGTATTTATACAAACTATTTCCAATAGTCTAAATATTCTTCTTCTTCTTTTTTGTAGACCTTTGGGTGAGCTTTTATACAATCTATTTCCAATAGTCTAATTCTTCTATTAGGTATATGTATTTTTACTTATTTTATGTAGACCATTGGAATAGTTTTTTATACAAACTATTTCTTATAGTCTTATACTTATTTTTCTCTTTTTTATTTAGTCTTTTGGGTTAGTTTTAAGTCTAATAGTCTATTGTGCAGAAATATTATTAACGATATGCACACTTGATGAAAATACATATGAAATGAATGGGATATGGGATGTGACGATATAACCTGCACTAGAATCTTTTCAATACTTTTGTTTAATTAAATTTAAACCATTTATATCATCCTATTTTGAATAATTTCAACACCTAATATTTAAAGAATGGGGGTTGTGGCCATTACTGAACTCTTCACAACATTTATATTCAAATTAAAAACTATTTACTATAGTTCAAGTCTTCTTCTTCTTCGTTAATGAAGACTTTCAGTCAAATTGAGCAAAAATATAATGCACACTTGATGAAAAAATATAAAAACGAATGGGATGTGACCAATACTAGATCTTTTCAGTACCTACGTTTGTTTAATCAAATTTTAACCACATCCCAACATCCAAAATTACTAAATTTTCAATAGGTACACATTACAATTTGTTTTCGATGATAATATTTAAAAATGGGGGTTGTGGCCAAACCAATCTCTTTACAACGTTGATAAACAGTCATATTTAAAACCATTACGCATAGTCCATGCGAGCAGAAATTGTATAAATATTATACTTCATTCACACTTTATAGCAATATATAAAAAAGAATGGGTTGTGGCCATCACTTGAACATTTTACAATACTTAAACTCAATCAAATTTCAAACCACTTTTCATAGTCTGATATTGCAAAATAATTGGGTGACAATATTATAAAAACGATTGCTTTTTCTTTCACAATTTTACATTCTTGGCCAACGGCGGGACATAAAAGCTAGTATATATATATAATAAGCATTAATTCGTTCAAATGTATTATTAATCTTAGTCTCGTATGAGTGAATTGTATGCAGTATTAGAATTTTTGCACGGTTTTTCAACTTTGAAGTCAAACAACACTTCGCAGACTTCGCAGCATATATGTTCCATACATTAATTTACTCAGAATTTAGAGTAGAACATTTACAGTGTTTGTGTATGAGTGTCTGTGTCCGTCCCCTCTTTGTATCTTTTGATCCGCTCAATTCACAGAGCCCAAAATAACATAAATTTCTGGACTGACAACTGTATTTGATTATTTGAACAAAAAATAGATTTATATAATATTGACTGATTTGTAAATAGTATTCACTTAATTGTGTATACTTAGATAATAATTCTGTATATATATATATATATATATATATATATATATATATATATATATATATATATATATATATATATATATATATATATATATATATATATATATATATATATATATATATAATATATATATATATATATATATATATATATATATATATATATATATATATATATATATATATATATATATATATATATATATATATATATATATATATATATATATATATATATATATATATATATATATATATATATATATATATATATATATATATATATATATATATATATATATATATAATATATATATATATATATATATATATATATATTATTTATAATATATATAAATATATATATATATATATATATATAATATATATAT
>OY754975.1:34703882-34891382 GCA_963576475.1 Molanna angustata | reverse complement strand
TTTGTTGGCCTTGGGAATAGATTGGTTCTTTGCCAAGTAAGTGTAACAACACACTGATACGGGGGTGGTGGATGGGGGTCGTATTGTGTTAGTTAAAAGGGAGGACGATATGATACATGTTAAAGGTCTTTTCCACTCGTCTAGACTACTACCTACTGAGCTAACAAGGAAAATAATGAGTAAAATCAAAGCAGATTCGAACCAGGACGCAGCATTGGTTATAATCTCGTTTTGGTACTAAAATGAATATTCAACAACATGTTTTAAAATTTGTATTTACCACATATATAGCTATACATTATATTTATAGCTTTATAGCTATTAGCGAACGAATCGGTCTAGGCAGGATTCGAACTCGCTGATTACCTACTAACCCAGCGCGCAAACAGCTCAGCCATCACGCATCTCTTTTGAATCCCATTTTTAACACGTTACTTCATGTTTTTTTTTTTATAAATCATGTTTTCTGTCACATATATTTAGATATAGCGTTATATAGTAATAGTAAACTTTATTTAGACGTAAAAACATATATAAAAATTAATAGTTTAAACAAAAAACAAATATGTTTGGTAAGAGTATGACAATTAATTATTGGGGGTATACACAGATGAACAGGTTACATTCATTAAAAGTGTTACAATCTATCAGTTATTAATTATTGTGTGTATAAGTCCTTGAAATGTTCTGGAGTCTGTGTACTTTGGAAAATGAAGATGTGATATTTAGTTGAAAATTCTTATTGTGTTTTTATAATCTTTCTATTCTGTAATGTTTAATTTGCAGAAACATGGAAATAAATAAAATAATGTAAGAGGGCCCACATTATCTTCAAATATTTATATACTTAATACTAGAGAAACCCGACAAACATTGTACTGCCTGTGTATAGTTAAAAATGGTCGATCTTTAAGTAATCTAAAAAAAAATCTAATTATAATTCCGTCCCTTCAGTCTCTCCCGTCCCTTCCCTTCGGTGCCTTTCAGATCCTTCAGACTCTTCCATACCGCCAAGCCAGTCCCTTTTGACTGATGAAATTTTTCTTGCGTGCATGTCACCGGGATCTTTAAATGAATTCCCAGTAAATGTCAGATGTCAAATAAACAAATTAATTAAAATACGGAAACTAACAGTCTTGAATACTGACAATCGCTCAATCGCTCATATCTGTAATTTTGCCATACCATGACAAAATTACAGACTTTAAAAAAAATCTGTAATTTTGTCATGGTATGTAATCCTCCTATTGACAAGAGTTATAGACTGTTTCTCCGAGCATTGCCATTGTTGACATAATTGAGTACCTGATACGCTAAAACATCAACAACATAAGGTGATGTTATAATACTCGTAGCATGAAACTAATGACCATGAAAAAGAAAAGTGAGAACGAATTGTACAATGTGAAGTCATTCACAAAATAATTACATTTCTAGTACCTACCTACATATTTCTAATGCTTGAATTATTCAACGGTTTCGTAGAGAATAACGTGAATTATTCAATGTTATGATTCGAATGCTATTTGAAATGTTTTTAATTATTCGAACACAGTAAAATTCGCAATCGTGCTGATTAATAATAAAATTTAAACTCCAGGTAAAATTTGTTCGTTGTTTTATTTATTTACTTATTTATTTTATCTGAGAGTTACAGCTGTTTATGATTAAAAATATCAGTTTCGAATTCGGTAATTTGTGAGGTAAGTAGTCATAATTGAGTTAAAATGAAACTCGCTCTCGCGAGTCGCAATGATTGTGAGCTGCCCCGACTTAACCAAATATTTAATTTTGTATTGCTTCTCGGGCAATTAAATAAATCAAGACAATAGATACAAAGTTAATATAAATTTAACACGCACCCAGTTACAAGTTGCCACTTTCTGATATTTATCGTCTCACAGATCCAGACTGAAAACGCAAACAAAAAAATGTCTCTCCACCTGGATTCGAACCAGGGACCAGACGGATCAAGACCGACCAACTGAGCCACGAAAGCCGTCGATAGTCAACATGCACCTCAACCTTCATGCGCTCAGTATTCGTAGAATAGATAATTATACGAATATAATATGTATATGACGTATTTCCAGCCTTGTGTCGGTCTATCGATAATAATATTCAATGTCGGACAAGGGAGGAACGTGTGGTGGGTTTAACAGCGGTGGATATAACGATAGCTGTTTAAAGTGCTTATTTGATGGATGACTATTTTGACAGCGAAAAAGAACACAAAATGGCTGTAGAAATTTAAAACGATATTAAATATCAAACAGATAATATGTGGTAATAGTGCTGAGCAAATGCAACACAAGACCGGGGTGGTCTTAATCTTGGTCTAGCGTACACAACACTTGGTCTTGGTCTTCCGAGTCTCGCAACGGAAACCGAGCATTCTTAAAACTTTGGATGTAATAAAGTCCACATGCTTGTCAAATAGGAGCTTAGAATCAAAAATGACACCAAGATCTTTTGTTTCACTTTTTTGTTCAATTAGAGCATTGTTTATGTAGTAGGAATATGAAATTTTATTGATTTTTCTGGTAAAAGAAATATGGATACATTTCTTCGCATTTGAGTATAAACTATTATTTATACAGTAATCCGAAAGATGATTAAGGTCAGATTGTATTTTGACGCAGTCCTCAATTGTTTTGACAGCAGAGTAGACTTTCATATCAACGGCAAAGAGTAAAAAGTTACAAAATTTGAAGCATAAGTTGATGTCGTTCACATACAGAAGAAATAAGAGGGGCTCGAGTAGACTTCCTTGAGGAACGCCCGAAGAAATGATAGACCAGTTGGACCTATAACCTCCTATTACTACACATTGACTGCGATTTGCTATATATGATGCTAGCCATCTAAGTAGGTTGCCATGGATGCCAATTGCGATTAATTTATTAATAATAATTGTGTGATTCACCTTGTCAAACGCCTTGCTGAAGTCAGTATATATAACATCTACCTGACAGCGCTGATCCATAGACCTCTGCAAGAAGTTCGAGAAGGTAGCTAAGTTGGTCAGAGTTGAACGGCCTGTTCTAAATCCATGTTGGCGATCGCAAATATATTGATTTGACGCATCAAAAATTTGTTCATAGACAATTTTTTCGAAGATTTTACTAAATATGGATATTTTGGAGATCGGTCTATAATTGGTTACATCATTTGATGGCCCAGATTTGTGAATAGGTGTAATGTTTGCTTGTTTCCACACGTCAGGAAATATACCATCGTGCAGAGATTTTTGGAAGATTAAACTTAGAGGAATTACTATGTTGGGACAACAATTTATAATGAAAGATGAGGGGATTCCATCAGGCCCAGCACCTTTTTTCAGATCAAGATTAGTTATGTGTTTATAAACAATTTCAGGGTTAGCAACAACACTATTCAAGTTTATTATGAAAACTTTAAATATTTAAATATTTTATTATGCCATTTTATGAAAATGATGTGCCTTTTTACCAATTTGAAAATAAAAATATCAAATTTTAAGCTTCCTGAGCTTGGGTCACTTTGAAATATTTGACAGTAAAAAAAATGAGAAGCACTGATCAGATATTTTTCAAAATCTAATGGGGTCTAAACGAGTATTAGATGTACAATTTGCGAAATTTGAAAAGAATCGAACGAACATTTTAGTCTATAATCGCTAAAGTAGAATAAACACGCCGTACATAGCACACAGCACACACAGATACATTGTGGAGAAACTTTCAAGAATACAATCTCAGCATGATACTAGTGGATAATCTACAATAATAAAAATAATTTTAAAATTTACGAATTCATAACTCCCCACTTTTTTTTTAATTCCTCACCCTTGGGGTAGTGAGGAATTAAAAAAAAATATTTTTCTGTAAACAGTCATTACAATGAAACATAAAAATAGAAACATTTCGAAAACAAATTGGTTGAGGACATATAGCGCTAAACTTAGTGACTGAAAACATGATATATTAAAACCGCCTAATGCACTATAAAGTAACGTGTTAGTAAGGGTAACTATCGTGTGCGTTAAAAAAGGTTTATACGCGATTTAAATTATCGGAAACCCCAAATTTGTCGATTTTTTGCATTTTAAGAAAAAACCTTAGTTGAAATGAAATATCTTTATCGGTCATTCACTTTGATTTTATCTTTAAGCATATAAAAGAATTATTTCTCTACGACACATAGTTATGGATTAATTTAAAAAAATACTTTAAAAAAGGATATTTTTTTTTATATTTTTTTAAAGCCGTTCGGTTTCTGGGCGAGCGTCTTAGGTTCGATTTCCAGCAGAAGAGAAATTTATTTCCTACGAAAATATTGCTTCTCTGGGCTGGAAACACTGGTTAGTTGGAAGAAATTGCCATACGGCAATACTCGCCACTTGCTCAGGGTGTAAGGAAGTGTTCATTATTATTATTTGTAACACATGTCATATTATTATGTAAAATATTTAAAATTCTATACTCTTTCTCCATATAAATTTTAACTATGCCAAATCTCAAACTCCTCCTTGAGCGCAGTTAGCTTAAAAAGAGGTCCGAAGATTTCGCTTCACATATACATAAATATATAGATAGCAGTATTAGATATAATTTTTTCCAAGACGTAAAGACCTCTGCATTTGTGTCTTGGGAGAATATTAGTCTACAAGTCTTGATCATGCATTGACTAATGCAGCGGACCAAGACTGCAATACTTGCTCATCACTATGTGGTACAGCAATATTGATTATTTATTCACTACATAATACGATTATCGATTCGTTCGTTGAAATATTTTATTAACGAGTTAATTGAATCAATAAACGTAGTTATGAATCAAGGGAAATCGACAAATCAAACAAAATTAATCTATACACAATATTATTATACCTACTTAATTAAATTGGTGAACAGTGTTTTCAATGCTTTGAGCAAACTGCCACCACAATATATTATTCAAGAACTGTGTCAGAGAAAATAACTCTCTGGGAGACATCTCACACACAGCGGACTTACTTTCTACTGCAAATTTGATACCAATTTCAATTCTTTCGTTAAGAACGAGTTAGTAACGAGAATAATATGGTAGGTATAATGTTTATTCTTTTTATAAAAGAAACAGTTTTATTCTGCACAATAAATATATTTATAAAACAATCTTTTTACTATCCAGGTTAACAGTTTACCATCTTCTATGACAGAAGCTTACATAATTTTCTTAAAAACCAAAAGACAATACCCATATTCAAAATCATATTAATCTAAAATTGGAACACATAATATTTTGTAGATACCACTATAATTAAATTATGTTTTAGGTACCTACCACTAAATTCATACATTACAGTAGGTAGGTTTGTTTTAATCGTAATAGTCAATTATTTTAATGTACGCAGGCGACAGGTAGGTAAATTCTGGGGGGCAAGTCTAGTCAACTGGCGAAATCAAAACCAACCATGATCACCCATATCATGGATATAATTATCTTATGGAGTGAAAATGTTATAGAACTCCATAAGATAATTATTATATCCATGATATGGGTAAACATGGATGGTTTTGATTTCGCCAGTTGACCAGACTTGCCCCCTGAATGAATATTCGAAATTGGGATCGAATTCGAGTGTACAGCCGCGGCTACTCATGATGTTGATTAAGATTAAATTCAGACTTAGAAATCTTTTATATTGAAATTTATTTTTATTTATTTATTTATTAAGAGATAAAACAATTACACATCACACATACACATTTTTGTTTTATAAATAACTAGTAAAACCCGGCAGACGTTGTCCTGCCTGTTTAATCATTAACCTCCAAATATGGTGGTGGAAATATACAAAGGGTGGATCGGTATGTTTCCTTTTTATTATTTAACATTCATATCTAGATTCGCTAATTATAATTCCGTATTTTTTCCTTTCCATCCCCTCAGTCCCTTCCGTCCCTATTCATTCATTCAGTTATAATTTTATTTAATTATGCAAACAAATATACTTGAACCTTCACCAGTTTACCAGTTTTATATAATATATAGGTAGGTACATCGCGAACATACAAACAAAGAAATATACGTACATCCATTTTTATATATAAAGAAATAGGTACCATTTTATATATGGGTATATAGGATTTTTTTCTTACTATTTTTGATTAATGTATTTATTTCTTTATTCATTTATTTACTTATTCGATCATTGATTTATTTATTTATATGGTAATTTTTTTAAATTTTTGTTATTTATTTATTTGATCTTGATTTATTTATATGTTATTTATTTTTATTTAAAATTTTCTTGCAATACCAAATAGATAATTAAAGTTAAATTAAAGTTTTAATGTAACAGAAAACATTTGTTTCACAGCTTATGAATGCAATGATTTATTAAATAGAATTAAAAATGGCATCATAATATTACATCTAAACATAAGAAGTATGCAAAAGAATTTTGATGAATTTATAGTTATGTTAAATTCAATTAAAAACAAACCGGACTGTATTATTTTAACTGAAGCGCATATAAATAAATATTCAGAAAATTATTATTTACCAACCTACAGATACTTTAATACTTTATATGAAATTAATAAAAATAGTGGTATCTCTATGTTTATTAGTGAAAAATATTCAGATATATCTGTCATAGAGGAAACTATGCAATTTGTCAATTGTCTAACTGTAAAACTGAATTACAATAATAATATATTTTATGTTATAGGATTGTATCGAACACATAAGTCGAATGTATTCTATTTTATTGAACAGTTGAAGGAATTGATAATGAAATATAAGGGGAATAACATCATTGTTACAGGTGATATAAATATAAACATCGCACAAAACAATGATAGCAGGGAAAAATCGGAATACATTAATATGATGACTGAAATGAATTTCAAATTATGTTTACAAAATTTTACAAGAGAAGTAGATGGCCAATCACCGTCTTGTCTTGATCACTTTTGGAGTAATATTGATATAAAAAAAATTAATTCGTTAAATTCCATTATATGGAAAAACTTTATCACTGACCACCATACGTGCATTCTTTCACACAGAATTGATAGCACTACAAATAATGACAAAGAAACGAATTTAATATTTACAAAAAAAAAAAATCACGAAAAATTAAGAGTTAGTCTAGAACTGGAAACATGGACTAATATATACGATTCAACTGATAGTGACAATTGTGCATATGAATTTTATACCACACTTAATAAACACATTGAAGATGCTACTTATATAAAGAAAACTTATAATGCAAAATATAAAAAAATACAACCGTGGATCACACATGGTATTGTAGTATCAATTAGAAAGAGGGAAAAACTTTATAAACTTGCTAAAAGATTTCCACAGCAAATGAACATTTATAAAAAGTATAGAAATATGACAACTAAATTAATAAGATATGCTAAAGAAAATTATTATAAAAGAAAAATTGAGTCAGCTGAAAATAACAGTAAAAAAATTTGGGAAACATTCAATGAAATTATAAATAAACAAAAGAAAAAACATAATATTGAAACATTAGACATAGAGGGAATACCTGTCAACGTCAATAAAGAGCCAATCAAATGTGCTAATGCTTTTAATATATTTTTTAGCAATGTTGGCAAGGAACTTGCATACAATATTAACAGTAATCATACTGAAGAGCAAATTGACCTTGACAATGACTCACCAGAAAATATCTTGACATTTGAAATTATATCAACAGAAGATGTCAAAAAAATTATACATTCACTGAGGGGAGGATCCGCCCCCGGTTTTGATGGAATTACCAGTTTAATATTGAAACAAAATACTGACAATTTAAGTAAACCTATAACACATATGGTAAATGTAAGCCTTTCAAGCGGCATATTCCCTTCGATTTATAAAAAAACGATTGTAACTCCAATCTACAAGTCGGGTGATGCAAAGAATGTTTCAAATTATAGACCCATATCATTGATTTCTAACATTGCCAAAATTTTTGAAAGGATTATTAAAAAACAAATGACACAATATATCTATAAAAAAAATATTTTAAGTCCCAATCAATTTGGATTCAGAGAAAAAATGGGTACACAAGATGCTATTGCTGCACTTACAACACATGTATATAAGGCTCTTGACAAGGGACATAAATCTCTGGGAATTTTCCTCGACCTTCGTAAGGCATTTGATAGTGTGTCTCATAATAAACTGATTAATAAACTAAATACAATAGGAATTACTGGAAATGCTAAAAAATTGATTCAAAGCTACTTATACCAAAGGAAACAGTTTGTCAGAATTAATGACCTCACAAGTGACTTCGAGACATCTCAATTCGGAATTCCGCAAGGAACCGTTCTTGGTCCTATTTTGTTTATTATCTACGTTAATGATTTGCTTAAACTCAATGTTAAGGGAAAAATTATTTCTTTTGCGGATGATACAATAATACTGAATGAAAATATAAATTGGAGAGAGGTAACTAAAGATGCTAATAATGACATTAACATAGCAAAAAAGTGGTTCAATGATAACCTATTATCTTTAAATACTGACAAAACCTTTTTCATACCCTTCACGCTCGTTGGAGATGCTCCTAATAACCTGTTCCTGAAAATTCATCATCATGAAAGTCATGAGATTTGCCAGAATAAATGCACTGAATTAAAACGCACGAAAAGTATAAAATATCTTGGTATCATGATCGACAACAACATTAAATGGAAAGAACAAATAAATTTAATAGTCATTAGAATAAGAAAATTATATTATGTTTTCATTAAATTACGTCGAATAATTCCATTAAAATCATTAAAACAGGTTTATTTTGCATTTGCACAATCTATATTACAATATGGGATTATAGGATGGGGTGCAGCTTTCAAAACTAATTTAAAGCCTTTACAAATAGTCCAAAACACCATTATTAAAATCATCCTTAAGAAACCTTTTGATTATCCAACAAACCAACTTTATCAGGATTTTAATGTTCTCAACATAAATTCACTTTTTAAAAGAGCCTCTCTTTACCAGATATTTAAAGATCATTTCATAAGAAATTTATATCCAACTACTAATTCAAGAAAACATCCAAGAAGAAAGACAAACATTGATATACCATTATTAAAAACGACTACCGGCCAGCTCCATTATACATACCAAGGTGTTAAATGGTTTAATGAGCTGACCGGTAAATATAAATTAAATACAACTGATTTTGATAACTATAAAAATGCTGTAAAGTCTCTTTTTATTTTATAACTTTCTAATGGAATTGTTTAATATTTAATTTATTTTAATTGCATGTTTTTTTCTGCTCTGTATTTTAATTGCATGTTTTTTTCTGTTCTTTATTTTTCTTTTGATATTGTGTACATTATTGGTTTTTGATGAATTATGATAATGAAGATTAATTTTTAGTTTATATAGGAATCCCCCCCAAACCACGAGTATAAGCTCTTTTTGGGGGGTAATATGAATAAAATATTTTTTGTGTATGCTATTATAAGTATTTAAATTGTTAAATTGTTATATTTTATTTCTATATATATAAATAAATAAATAAAAATAAATAAATAATTTTTCAATCCATAATATTAAATGACAATCCCAAATATATATATTTTTTAAAATTCTTGTGTTAGATATTAAATAAATAAATAAATTTAATTCATAAAACTTCTCTTGTGCGCGCTGAACAAACCCACTAAGTTTCACTTCGATACAAAACTTTTTTTTTCAATTTGTTTTGTGAGATATCGAATAAATAAATAAATAAATTATAGTGCATAAACCTTCTCCTGAATGAGCTGAACAAATTCCCAAAGTTTCATCGCAATCGGATTGTTGGTTTAGGAGTTCATCGCGAACAAACAAACAAACAAACAAATATACGTAAATCCATTTTTATATATAGAGATTACAATGAAAACAGACGTGCTTGGAGATTAAGTTAGAGATAAAATTAATAAAATATAAAAATCTATAAATATTGAAAAAACATATATGAAGTATTAAGTATAGTATGGAATAGGTACCTATGTACACAAGATGAAAAAAAATCACTCATATAACATTACTTCCTCAAAAGTGCATTCCAGTCATACCCAGGTCCTGATGTTGTATCAGTGATCTTTTTTACAATTTCCCTTTTGAATATAAATTCAGATGCAATAAAAATATCAATATGGTAATTAAATTGGTCATTAAAGTGGTATCCTGTACATATTCTATAGCGGTATATCTATAAGGACGTATTCATTTTTAAAAAAAGTAAAAAGGTGAACTTGTACCGTCTGTCTAGTAAGTTTAGATGACAAATGATTACAGTTAAGGTCGTTGCGTATTATTTCAGTATGAAGTTGGGGTAAGAAAAAGCGCCATTGTTTTCAAGTGCGGTCCAGATGGGAGGACGGGAGATGAAATATCCCTTATTGAATTATTCATAGGGTAAGTGAGATATCTCGAGGTATTTGATGTCAAATAATACATCTGGATTATTATTATTTATACAAACCCGTGAATTATCATATTTCCTTTATCTATAACATACCATACATTATGACATACAGTCGGCCTTCGTGGCTCAGTTGGTTAGGTGTCTGACTGCTGATCCAAAGGTCCCGGGTTCCCGGTCGATTCCCGGTGGAAACACAGTTTTAAACTGTGTTTTTAGCAGCCTTGATCTGTGAGACGATTAATATCGTAAGTCTCCATAATGTGGCATCATGTTATTGGGAGCGTGTTTAGATTAATATTTGACATAGTACCCGAGAATTAATATAAAATAAAAAAAAATGACGCTGTTTTCCTTTCGGGATAGGTAGAGAAAACCTAACGCCAGACTCATCTCTCTTAACATAACTTTCCCGCTTCATTCACGTACATACAACGTCTCGTGGACGTGAATAAATCGTCAAATATAACAAAGAGACCCAAGCTCAGGAAACACATGAATATTTGATATTTTTATTTTAAATTACTAAAAAGGCACATCGCTTTCATAAAATGGTATTGAAGAATTATGAAGTAAAACCCTGAAAACTTTCCATAAATAATTTTATTACTTTGAGTATTGGAGGAGTATTATGTTGGCCACACTCCACTCATTTTATTAAAACTTTATTGCAATTAAAAAATGTTATAATTTACTTGATGATATTTAAAGGTGAGTCAAGTAAGAACTCGTTTTCGTTAAATGTAAAATTCGATATATTTATCATTGTTTTTTTTTTGTATTGCAAGTAGGTACGTGTGCTCACTTTTTTCAAAAATAACAAAAAAAAACAAAAAAACGAGTGGGTTGTGGCCAACGCTATACTCCTCACTAACGATTCATTCTATAAAGTATTCAAGTTTTGTATGGAAAATATTCGGCATTTCATGAAATGAGTTTGTTAACATCAGCAGTTTTCAATCTGTCGATTGATGCGGCTTCCAAACTGTAGAATGCCATAATAATTATGATAAATATGAGCACATATTATGTTTTACAAAAATTTTATTCGACTTCCGACGACCGATTCGGCTTATAAGGCCATAATCAACTTATAAGCCGAAACGGTCGTCGGAAGTCGAATATTTTTTTTGTAGAATATAATATGTGTTCATATTTATCATAATTGAGTTTGTAAATTATTTTTTATTTAAATATTTTATTACGAAAACTTGATAACTCTTCCATACCATTTTATGAAAGTGATGTGCTTTTTTACCAATTTGAAAATAAAAATTTCAAAATTTAAGTTTCCTGAGCTTGGGGTCACTTTGAAATATTTGACAGTTAAAAAAATTGAGAAGCACTATTCATATATCGTTCAAAATCTAATGGGGTCTAAGCGAGTATTAGTAAGTACATATTTGCAAAATTTGAAAAGAATCGAATGAGTACTATAATCAATAAAGTAAAATGAACACGCCGTACATAGCACACTTCACATAGCACATAGCACACTGCACACAGCACATAGCACACTGCACACAGCACATAGCACACTGCACACAGCACATAGCACACACATAGATACATTGTGATGAAACTTTCAGAATACACTCTCAGCATGATACTAGTTGATAATCTGCAATAAAAAAAATACCTTTAAAAATTGCAAAATCATAACTCCCCACTATATACTCTTGGGTTAGTGAGGAGTAACAAACGCTTCAACATATTATATACTCACTACCAAAGCAACCTGCAAATTAATCAAATATTGTATGGATAATTTTTTTAACATTTACATGAAATGTGTTTGTTCAATATTTTTTTATTTAAATATTTTATTATGAAAAGTTAATATTTCTTCAATGCAATTTTATGAAAGTAGTGTGCAGTTTTACCAATTTGAAAATAAAAATATCAAATTTTAACATGGAGTCACTTTAAATATTTGATAGTTAAAATTATTGAGAATCATTATTAAGATATCTTTCAAAATCTAATGGGTCTTAGCGAGTATTAGATATACTAGTTGCATGTAACACATGAGATCCAACTGTCGATAGCGATAGTATGTATAGTTGAAGAATATGTAACAAACTATAAACCCATAAATACAAATTATTGAATATTGTCAGATATTTTGTTTTCTATACAACATATGTAGGTATATGTTGTATAGAAAACAAAATATCTGACAATATTCAATAATTTGTATTTATGGGTTTATAGTTTATCAAGATAGGATAGTATGGAGGAAGGTCCTTTTTTCCTACCCAGAATGTGAAAATACCATGATGGTATGTGTGAATGTTTGGAGACGAAATATCAAACTATTAAGTCTTCTTACATATTGTGTATAGGCGACTGCCATACAAAATGTATGAAGCAATGTCGTCAAATATTCAATTTTTTAAAAAATTGTTAAAAAAAATTGAGATCTTCTACTACAATGCTAATATTTTTTATAGAAAATTAAATTATCTAGTTGGGGTGTTTCGGCTTTTTTCGATAATTGTAAAAGTTTTGGAAAAATAGGCAGTTAAACTCATAAATTTATCATAAAAAAAATATTTTTCTTAATAAAAAATGTTTGAGAAACCCTGGAATTTTTAAAAAAAAATTAATTTGATATTTTGTATTTGTCTATGTTTGTACCAATTTTCAGCGTTCTAGCTTTTATGGTTTCTGAGATATATGGAAAAATAAAATAAAAATTCAAAAGTTGATAACCCCTGATTGAAACAAAAATTCAAAATTCTGAGAATAAAAGTTTTGTAGGCCTGTAACTTTTTATATATTCTGAAATTTTGGGCTCTGTAAATTGAGCGGATCAAAAGTTATAAAGGGGGGACGGACACACACACACACAGACACACACACAGACACACGAAATGTTCTACTCCGAATTCTGAGTAAATCCGTGTATGGAACATATATGCTGCGAAGCCTCTAAGTTGGTGTTTTTTGACTTCAAAGTTGGAAAAGCCGTGAAAAAAGTAGACCTCTGCATACAATTCTCGCGTATCCTGGCTTGAAACATTGTCGATATGTTAAGAGAACAAAGTTCTCCTGAACAAATCGACATTTGGACAAATTTGCAAAGTAAAATAAACACACTCACACACATAGATACATTGTGATGAAACTTTCAGAATTCAATCTCAGCATGAAATTAGTTGATAATCTGCAATAAAAAATTGCATTAAAAATTGCGAAATCATAACTCCCACTATATCCCCTTGGGTTAGTGAGGAGTAAAAAATCAATGGACTTTTTATTTTGTATTGATTCTTTACGAATCGCATTGATCGAATGCCTAATATAATTACTAGTTGCATGTAACACATGAGATCCAACTGTCGATAGCGATAGTATGTATAGTTGAAGAATAAAAATCAAACTATAAACCCATAAATCCAAATTATTGAAAATTTTAACACATGTTGGTATGTATGTCAATATAGGACAGTATGGAGGTCAGTCCTCTTTTCCTACCCGGAATATGAAAACAGCATGATGGTTCTGTATGTAAGTTTGGATATTAAGTACCTATCAAACTATTTAGTCTTCTTACATATTGTGTATAGGCGACTGCCATACAAATTGTATGAAGCAATGTCGTCACTACATTCCATTTTTATAAAAATTGTTAAAAAAAGTTTGAGATGTGCTAATACCATGTTAATATTTTTTATAGAAAATCAAATTATCTAGTTGGGGTGTTTCGGCTTTTTTCGATATTTAAAAAAAAAATAAAAATATAAGCAGTTTAACTCATAAATTTATCATACAAAAAATATTTTTCTTAATAAAAAATGTTTGAGAAACCCTGGAATTTTTTTGAATAAACTAATTTGAGATTTTGTATTTTTTTATGCTTATATCAATTTTCAGCGTTTTAGCTTTTATGGTTTCTGAGATATATGGAAAAATAAATTAAAAAATCAAAAGTTGATAACCCCTGACTGAAACAAAAAATCAAAATTCTGAGTATAAAAGTTTTGTAGGCCTATAACTGTTTATATATTCTGAAAGTTTGGGCTTTGTAAATTGAGCGGATCAAAAGTTATAAGGGGGGGGACACACACACACAGACACACACACAGACACACACACAGACACACACACAGACACACACACAGACACACACACAGACACACACACAGACACACACACACACACACACACACACACACACACACACACACACACACACACACACACACACACACACACACACACACACACACACACACACACAGACACACGAAATGTTCTACTCCGAATTCTGAGTAAATCCGTGTATGGAACATATATGCTGCGAAGCCTCTAAGTTGGTGTTTTTTGACTTCAAAGATGGAAAAGCCGTGAAAAAAGTAGACCTCTCCATACAATTCTCGCGTATTCTGGCTTGATACATTGTCGATATGTTAAGAGAACAAAGTTCTCCTGAACAAATCGACAGTTGGAATACAAGTCTAATAGTTGTCATAGATATTTCCTGTTTACATATATAACGTAGGTATGTATATTTTTAGACCGCAGTGGGTCAATTACCTCAGGTGAAAATAGCGAAACGAAAGCAACAGATGATTATGGTTTTAATATAATGTGATAAACTTGAACTATAACAATTATAGAAGAAAAAGTGAAAACCAATCAGTCTACTTTTGGGTAGGGCTGCCAGATGGAAATTTGAAAAAGGAAGACAATGGCCAAAAAATAACATCACCCGTCCACCGACAGAAAAATCAATAGGACCATTTTGGTCGATTGAAAATGTTTTTTTTTACTCCTCACTAACCCAAGGGGGATATAGTGGGGGGTAATATAGTGGTGAGTTATGATTTCGCAATTATAAGGCTTTTTTTATTACAGCTAGTATCATGCTGAGATTGTATTCTGAAAGTTTCATCACAATGTATCTGTGTGTGCTGTATGCTATGTACGGCGTGTTAATTTTCGATTAAAAAATAAAGTACTCATTCGATTATTTTCATATTTTGCAAATTTGTGTATGTATTACTCGTTTAGACCCCATTAGATTTTGAAGGATATCTGAATAGTGCTTCACAATTTTTTTAACTGTCAAATATTTAATGTGACTCCAAGCTCAGGAACCTTAAAATTTTGTAATTTTTATTTTAAAATTGGTAAAAATATGCATCACTTTCACAAAAAGGCATTGAAGAAATATCAAGTTTTCATAATAAAATATTAAAATAAAAAAATATTGAAGAAACTCATTTCATGTAAATGCTGAAAATTTTCCATACAAAATTTGAATACTTTGTGGAGTGACTATGGTATTGAGGAGTATAGCGTTGGCCACAACCCACTCTTTTTTAATTGAAATTTTGTCCCTATAAAACAAGAAATCAAGTTTTGTCATAAGGTTCTAAATAAAATAATTAATTACATAATATAAATCAATTTTATAAAAATTTCTTGATTTTTTAACAAATATATATATGTATATATGTAAGTCTTCACAAGACATGCTCGTAAACTAAAATGGGCAAGAATCAGCAAAGAGGAAAACACACATACAGTAGGTAAGAAGACAGAACGAAAATTTATAGAAAAGGAGGAAATGTCCTCCTTAGACCCTTGTAAACCTAGGACATACGAATGAACACAAATATTCACAGTCAACTACCTTCTTTTGTATGAACACAAAAAAAAATGTATATCACCATATCTGTGATCGCGAAGATATGTAAGGTAAAATTTAGATTTTTTTCTTAAATAGCAAGAATTGCAATTGAAATATTACAAAAATTAATCGGTAGATTTTCATATTCTCTTTCGATTAAAAAATCTAATTCATAGGCCTTGTAGTTATTTAGTTACATACAATAAAGAATTATAAAAGATTTTTCTAAAACTAATTTTACAAGAAAATGATAAAACATATTCAAAATTACAAAAAAAACTCCCGAAATAGAATAAAGATGTAAAATTGAATTATTTTTTATTTCAAAGGCGTATCTTTAGAGGGTGCTGGGTAAAAGGTTTTGAAAATTTACTATTTAGCCATCTGGCAACCCTAATTTTGGGTGACGTTTAGTACCTCCCTGCATATTTTTTGAATGGCCAAAAGACATGCGAGGATCGAATCTAATGCTTATTTGACACACATGATAAATCACAAGTCAATAAAGACAATACAATGATATTTTTGATATTGTATTAAAGTTTTACAATGATAATTTATTTATTTTTGAATTATACAAAAAATAAAATATCTCAATATGATACGGGAATATAGGTATATTTATAGGAAAACCAGGAAATCAGACACCTACAGGGCTTACGACCTGTCATCGGCTGCTTTAAGTGATCACGTTTAGCGCTTGAGCAACGTTCACCAATTATGCCTTTTTGTTGACTTTTTTTATTCAAATCATAACAAAATATACGAGCATACAAAGTTTATACATTGTATAATTTATATTATCACTTTCCTATTCCTTATTCCCTATTCCGTATCGATCCAAATTTAGAAAATCCTTAATATGTTAAAAAGTAACATCATTTGAAGATAAGTCGTTAACACCATCACCATCTATCGAAATGACAATGAAACTTATTTCTATCGCAATCTATTGAGAAATTGGTCAGTAAACAATGAAATCCACGATCCTTATAATAACAATGTTTAAGCATAGTTTTTTTTTGTTTTGGCATAGATGTCTCTTGTTTTAGCATAGATGTCTCTTGTTTTAGCAAAGATGTCTCTTGGTTTAGCATAGATGTCTCTTGTTTTAGCATAGACGTATCTTGTTTTAGCATAGATGTCTCTTGTTTTAGCATAGATATCTTTTGTTTTAGCATAGATATCTTTTGTTTTAGCATAGATATCTTTTGTTTTAGCATAGATGTCTCTTGTTTTAGCATAGATGTCTCTTGGTTTAGCAAAGATGTCTCTTGGTTTAGCATAGATGTCTCTTGTTTTAGCATAGACGTATCTTGTTTTAGCATAGATGTCTCTTGTTTTAGCATAGATATCTTTTGTTTTAGCATAGATATCCTTTGTTTTAGCATAGATATCTTTTGTTTTAGCATAGATGTCTCTTGTTTTAGCATAGATGTCTCTTGTTTTAGCAAAGATGTCTCTTGGTTTAGCATAGATGTCTCTTGTTTTAGCATAGACGTATCTTGTTTTAGCATAGATGTCTCTTGTTTTAGCATAGATATCTTTTGTTTTAGCATAGATATCTTTTGTTTTAGCATAGATATCTTTTGTTTTAGCATAGATGTCTCTTGTTTTAGCATAGACTTCTCTTGTTTTAGCATAGATATCTTTTGTTTTAGCATAGATGTCTCTTCGCATAGATTCTTTTGCTATGTTCAATGTTCATATCGTGTATTTTTTATATTTTTTTAAATTTATCAGCTAAAAAGCCTTAATAAAGCTAAACTATTGTCTTATTAACAGGAATAAAACATCGCGGAATTATATATTATTGTATAATTAATTATTTGTATTATGGGGAAGTCACCTTCATGACCTTCATTTCCCTCTATGTCCTTCCTACCTCTTCATCTCCATTTCCCTCTATGTCCTTCCTACCTCTTCATCTCTATTTCCCTCTATGTCCTTCCTACCTCTTCATCTCCATTTCCCTCTATGTCCTTCCTACCTCTTCATCTCCATTTCCCTCTATGTCCTTCCTACCTCTTCATCTCCATTTCCCTCTATGTCCTTCCTACCTCTTCATCTCCATTTCCCTCTATGTCCTTCCTACCTCTTCATCTCCATTTCCCTCTATGTCCTTCCTACCTCTTCATCTCCATTTCCCTCTATGTCCTTCCTACCTCTTCATCTCCATTTCCCTCTATGTCCTTCCTACCTCTTCATCTCTATTTCCCTCTATGTCCTTCCTACCTCTTCATCTCCATTTCCCTCTATGTCCTTCCTACCTCTTCATCTCCATTTCCCTCTATGTCCTTCCTACCTCTTCATCTCTATTTCCCTCTATGTCCTTCCTACCTCTTCATCTCCATTTCCCTCTATGTCCTTCCTACCTCTTCATCTCCATTTCCCTCTATGTCCTTCCTACCTCTTTATCTCCATTTCCCTCTATGTCCTTCCTACCTCTTCATCTCCATTTCCCTCTATGTCCTTCCTACCTCTTCATCTCCATTTCCCTCTATGTCCTTCCTACCTCTTCATCTCCATTTCCCTCTATGTCCTTCCTACCTCTTCATCTCCATTTCCCTCTATGTCCTTCCTACCTCTTCATCTCCATTTCCCTCTATGTCCTTCCTACCTCTTCATCTCCATTTCCCTCTATGTCCTTCCTACCTCTTCATCTCCATTTCCCTCTATGTCCTTCCTACCTCTTCATCTCCATTTCCCTCTATGTCCTTCCTACCTCTTCATCTCCATTTCCCTCTATGTCCTTCCTACCTCTTCATCTCCATTTCCCTCTATGTCCTTCCTACCTCTTCATCTCCAATCAACCAAAAAAAAAGTTTTCTCTTCTTATTTATTTTTACCTCTTTAACTAGGGATATTTTTATTTTTTACTTGATTCATTTATATACAATTAAGTGCAAAAAAGTTGATATTGTCATGAAGCAAACACTTCCAAACAACGTGAAGCCTCACTTAATTTTTGGAACAAAAAACTTTAACAAAATACCTTCTCTGGCTTACTACAAAGGTACAGATTACTAATTTTTATATACTAGTTGCATGTAACACATGAGATCCAACTGTCAATGGCGATAATATGTATGATTGAAGAATACGTACCAAATTATAAACACTTAAATACAAATAAATAAATATTTTAAGATATATTGTTTTATATATAAAACATGTAGGTATATCTGTCAGGATAGGATAGTATGGAGGTCAGTCGGTTTTTCCTACCCTGAATATGAAAACAGCATGATATCAAACTATTGAGTGAGATATTGTGTAGTGTTTACTGCCTTACAAATTGTATGAAACGATGGTGTTTTTTGACTTCAAATTTGGTAAAACCATGAATAATATAGACCCTGCATACAATTCTCGCGTATCCTGGCTTGATACTTTGTTGATATGTTAAGAGAAATAAATTTTCTTAAACAAATCGACAGTTGGAATATAATATATAAAAATATACTATGCAGATGTAAGCATAGCTCTTAGTAATATCACCATATTTATTATGATTCTTGTAATGTTTGTGTATGTTTTATGTAGTTAAATCACGTATCAGCAAGTTGTTATGGCGGGGAATTTAAATAAGGACTAAATCAGACTACTTAAATACATATTTCTCGATTGCTTTTTTCTCGCGTTAAAATTTTGTATGTTTTTTTGCCTGCGGTATATAAATATTTTAAAATGTATAATATGTATGTACGTGTTCCAGAAAATATGTAAGCCGAAAAAGGAGGTTTTTATAATGTGCAAATTTGATTTATTCAGAGGCTGTATTTTGAATAAATATTTTATTTCCTTGAGAAACTGTTAGTACCTTGGACAAATGGATGATCGCTAGACTTATGTTTCATAATGCGTCGGGGATCGGATTGATGACAGGTATTATAGTGGGCATTTTGAACCTGGGGGGCAAGTCTGGCCAACAGGCGGAATTAAAACCATCCATGTTTATCCATATCATATATATAATTATCTTAAGGAGTTCTATAACATCTTAAGATATTATAGAACTGTATAAGATAATTATATCCATGATATGGGTAAACATGGATGGTTTTGATCCCGGCTATTGACCAGACTTGCCCCCACCCCTGGTTGATCTGTTTTGTGAAAGCTATATGAGAACAATGAAACATATAGAAGTATGTACAATATGTATTTTTAAAGCATCTCTATAGAGATGGAGGAAGAGAGATTTTGGTTTAAACCAAGAAAGGCTTGCTTTAGTGATCACTTTACACAATTGTAACATTCACCAATTCAAATGTCTTATAGTGAATTTTCCTTGAAAGAGCTGTCACTTGAAAATATCAATTAAATCAATGTGAAACTGTTCACGCAGTAGTCTTAAGCTAGCCATCTATCGAACAGAGCACATCTGTTATCATTTTTATGAAACACAGAGAACTGTCATATCATAGACAGTTGTCACGTGACTGGCAACTGTCACTTTCATACATTGAGTTATCTTTTCTTGTTTCTTTTCTTGAGCTAAATGACACGTTGTCTAGGGGGGCGGATCTGACAAAATACAACGTTCTTTATATTGAAAAACCGCCAAGAATATTATTGTTTCAATACTACAAATCTATATAAATTTTAGGAAACTAGGCGTTTCTTATTTTGTTAATTTAGCGATGTTTCTTTTTATGACATTGTACGCTGTCAAACGCAAAGAGTATATAATACCTTACGGATAAGAGACATAGCTCCATACAAAAAAATTTAATTAGCAAAATGTATGAAAAATATTAAGAAAAAAACAACATAAGAGAAAAATAATAAAAAATTGTCATGTTGCCTCTCTGCACTTTTGACAAGTGGACAAGACATAGGGATGGGAAAGAGCTTTATAAATGCTGCCAACACTAGTGATGGGCAACATCAAAATTAATTTTTATTAATTTACAAAAAAAGCATTAAATGTCTATTTTATAATCAAGGAGGAGTAAAAAATACACAGCATAGTTTACATATTGTTTATTTATCATTTTATAAACAGGGAAAAACATAATACATTGAATATGTTATGTTTATTTATTAACTCAAAAACAGGAAAATAACACATACAGCATATATTTTTTAATATTATATAAATGAATATATTTTTATAAACAATAGAAACTTAATATAATATATTTTTTTTATAATATAAATGAGTTAAAGTCTGCTACAAAAATTATACAATTTCAATAAATCAACATAACATTTTGGAAAATAATAAACAAATTGATTACTGGATTGTAGTAAAATAAGTTCAAAAATATACTTCAAAGAACATTACTTAAGTTGCTCATCAGTAAGTGACAATGAAGATAATTTTAAAGTGAGGATGGCAGTTTTTTTTAAGTCGATTCACTTTACGATTAAAACTTCTTTTGTCGAAGTGGTCACCACACACATATCGAATTTGGCACAATCTTTCTATTGGAACAAATACCAATTCTGGATTGCCTACAGCTTTCACCCATTCTTTGCATCTGAAATCAAAATGATAAATGCATTATGTATTGATTATTGAATACATAAAGAAAAAATCTTTTAAAATATTATGTGCTTCCTTTGTTTTGTGAATATGGATATTGGAATATTTTCTTGTTTGTTATTTTTTTCTGTCATACTATGTAAAAAATTCCAACATTATTTATATTAATTGGTTTATAATAGGTGTAAGGAAATGTAGGTACTTATTTTTTACACCTAAATAAAATTATTATAAAATAAATTTAGCTAATTATTTATTAATTTAATATTGCTTCTCGGGCAACTAACAGGTACTATGTGAAATATTAATTTAACACGCACCCAATAACAAGTTGCCACATTCTGAAAACTTACGGTATTAATCGTCTCACAGATCCAGACTGAAATTATGATAAAATATAAAATGCACTCTGACCACCTGGAGTCCCACGGGCCTAGGCACAGGAAAAACTCATCTCCCATATAATTTTATGACCCCAAAAAATATATATGCAATATACCTTAATTGAAAAAAAATAATATGAAAGAGAACTCACCGACTTTCCTGTGATGGAAACCTGGATTTTTTTTCGCTCGTGTTATTCACCTTCTCATTACAAATAACGCATTTTCTGTCTTTCTTACTCATGATGCTCAATAACTCATTATGTAGGTGCGGATACTATTAAGCACAAACACCTGAAAGATGTTCAAAAGGCAAAATTAATCAAAGTTGTTTTGATTCTCAAGAATTAGAACATAAAACAAAATCATTATAATCACAAATACTTATACACACTTATGTTATTATTTTTAAACTCTAATATGTAGCTATATGAATTAAAATTCTCACATGGTTCTTAAAAATAACAACATTTAACTTGAATATATACACTAATGTAATTATTTTCAAACTCCTATAGCATAATGAATTAAAATTGTCATATTGTTTTAAACAATAACAACATTAAACATGAATATCTACACTGATGTTTTCACGCTTTGATAGCAAAAGAATTAAAATCCTCATGTGGTTCTAAGCAATAAAAACATTCAAAACAAATATGTACACTAATGCTTTCATAGCAAAAAGAAATAAACTTCACACATGGTTCTTAATAGTGGCCCGCAAAATGGAAGTTGTTTCTATAAAATGGAATTATATTGAATAAACAAAATATAAATCTTACCTAGTCTTTATCGTTAATTATCCTCAGAAGTCTTAAAATCATTGGTTATTAACACTTATCACCCAAACAGAATAAAAAATATGAAATGCGTCTCAGATAACCTCAATAACCAACAGCAAAATTGAAAGGTTAAAAGAAAATGGCAGAAAATGGTTTGAAATCACTTGAAGTTTGCTAGTGTAGTTTTGCAAATTGGGTTCGTAATGTTGGCTAAATTTAGTTTTTCTATGTTGCCTCACGATCTTAATAACTCCTATAGAACGTTTTTTTGTATGGAAGTTGGGACCCACTGGTCAAACGTTTTCAATGTGAATTTAAGATATTATGCAAAGAGTATATAATACCTACGGATATTATGTTCTTACCAAAAAAATTGAAATCAGAGTCTTATTTGCAGTAGTGGCGTGCAATGCCGCTGGAAGTTCGAATTTCGAATTATCGCTTAGAATTTACTTATAAGTCGCCTGCTTACATTGAAATTACTAAAAATAAGATTAAAGCATACCTGACTACCGCTCCAATCTTCGTTATTAAGGTAGGTTTCAAGCGAAAATTTGAAATTGGAATAGGATTTGAGAGTCGAGAGTTGGGCGGATTCGCGCTGGCAAACAAGTTCCGCGCGGTTGATCCGAGCGGTTTGCATCCGCGCGGATTCCGCTTGTCTGAAGTATGCCTTTTAACCTTCGAATATGGGCGTCTCTATCCTATCAATTTATTCACTAAGTACCCAATAAGATATAAAGATGATAACACGTGTTTTTCCTTTAATATCTACAATCAAATAATATGTTCACAACAAAATGAACAGTCATAATAATAACATTGTATGAAATAATGAATAACACGTACAATAGAGGGAGTTGGGCGTGGATATTAGTTTCACAGACGAGGTAAGAATATAAATAGCAATTAATTATTACCATCAACAGCAGTAAAAAACAGACTCAGTATGCGGGTCATAGGAGAGAGTGTGTTACTGGATACTTATCGCAACACTGGGCCATCTCAAAAGACAATGACGCTTATAAACCGGAATAATGTTAAAAGTGTGCGCTGTATGTGATAAATGTAATAAAAAAATAATATACAATAGTATTAAGCTGGCTTTTCACTATGGGATATAATGTTGCAATCACAATATTGCCCATAGAGAAGTTACAATGTAAACATAGACGGGCTTAGAGATTAAGATAGAGACATAAGTAATAAAATATAAAAAATCAATACTTATTGAAAAAAAATATAATGAAGTATAGTTTGGAATACAAAAGAATGACATCACTCATATAACATCACTTCCTCAACAGTACATTCCAGTCATACCCAGGTCCTAAGAGGTTGTATCAGTGATCTTTTTTGAAATTTCCCTTTCAGATGCAATAAAAATGTCGATATGGTCATTGAATTGGTCATTAAAGTTACTACATATTCTATAGAGCGGCATCCTGAATCCCGCATTAGTTCTCGGAGTATTTGTGAAAAAAAGGCGCTGTCTCGTTATTCTAGATGGAATTTGTATTTGAAGCATAATAATAATTAAAGACTTTTATTGAGTTAAACTACGTGGCGGACTTATTTCCCACAGGCAATTTCTACCAGTCAACCACATAAAAAATCTGCGTCTTCCTCGTGGCTTTGCAGGGGATACTGAGCACAGTTCAGACAGACAGTGGTGTCCTTATTTATTTATTAATTAAACTTTATGCACAATACTGTGAACAATGGCGGATTTATTGCCACAAGGCAATTTCTTCCAACCAACCAATACTAATTACTAATTTTTTAACTCCGTTGTACAAATATATATTTAGACATTTAACTCTTGAGCTGTTTTTTTTTTTAAGAATGAATATGTCCTTGTGAAAAGTAGATATAGTCCCATTCTCATACCCCCCTAAATTAAGTATAAATGCTTGTGCTATTTGCGCACAAAATCGATCGAGGCAGCTAGGATGGGGGTCGAACTCTCCATCACGAAAGTTAATACTAGAACTTTCGTTTGAAAAGTTAACTATCAATACGTATGTTATTAATTAGTTTGTCGTACGCATGTTTTGGGCGCTGTTAACATTGTGCCAGCACTGGTGCACGATGTGCCGCAACACAGAATGTTTGACCTCGATAATGGGTATACATTATTTTATTGGCTATAATATTGGCATGTCGCTATTACTTCTTTATATATGCAAGAGAAAACTAGGGATGTCACGATACCGATGTCGGTCGCAATATATCAGTAGCTATGCCGATATCGATATTTTCGGCCAATTTGAATGGTTGTTAAAAAAATCGTACAGCACGAAGTGCAAGATAAAATTGGAAAATTAAAAAACATAAAACACTCTGTTCTAGTCAATTTAATTTATATAATTAAGTACACAAAGGCTTTGCCATGAGGTAATCAATGTTATACGGTACCTTAGAGAAAATTGTAGGACGCAGCAGGAATATCGTTTAATAATTACGTATTATCGTTTAATAATACGTGGACGTAACATCGTTAAAAGTTTAAACATATTATTATTTTTTTAAAGCTCAAACATTGTATTCACTCTATGGATGATAAGAGAATTGGGGCTCTAGTATGAGCGAATTGTGATATGACTTTTCACAAAAAAATGAAATCCTATATAATATAACTTACTTATTATTTTTGTGACTATATAATATACATAACTTACTTATTAAGTCGTAACACAATTCACTTATACTAGACCCCATGGTGTAGAAAAAAAGTTTAAAAAGGTGAAATCATAGATCTTGAAAAATTGAAAATTGAAATTGAAACTCATGCTATATGTATTTAAGTGCACTGTCTTGCCAATATCGATGTCGATTAATATTTGATGGTTATTTTCTACAGTAATAAATATATATTACAATAAATATCGATAAAACCACGTCTTGTTCCATCCCTAGTGAAAAATCTTTTCTTCTGTTCGTTATTTAAATTTTCTGTCATCGAATGACGTTCGGCGAATTCGTTTTCTACCATTACTAACAATTGCAGTAATATTCAATTACTTGTTTATAATTTATTCGTGGAATATATTTTAATAATTCTCCAATATATTTGTTGGTACTTTGAATTAAATCGGATCATTTGGCATCATTTAATATGATTGATTTAAGTCTATGTATATCCGATCTTCTATTGATTTAAGTCTATGTATATCCGATCTTCTATTGATTTAAGTCTATGTATATCCGATCTTCTATTGATTTAAGTCTATGTATATTAGATCTTCTATTGATTTAAGTCGGTGTATAACCGATCTTCTATTGATTTAAGTCTATGTATATCCGATCTTCTATTGATAAGTCTATGTATATTCGATCTTCTATTGATTTAAGTCGGTGTATATTCGATCTTCTATTGATTTAAGTCTATGAATATATGATCTTCTATTGATTTAAGTCTATGTATATCAGATCTTCTATTGATTTAAGTCTATGAATATATGATCTTCTATTGATTTAAGTCTATGTATATCCGATCTTCTATTGATTTAAGTCTATGTATATCCGATCTCATCACTATTGATATAATACAAAATAGTTCATTGCGTTTTTACTTTTTGACTTTGTCCAGAGATCGATTCTTCTTCTTCTCTTCTCAGCCTAATCTCGTCCACCTCTAGACGAAGGCCTCCTCCATCTCATTCCAAGCCACTGCTTTTACGATCCAGTTGACACCAGCTTGACGGCTGATGTCATCCCTTCATCTCATTGGCGGTCTCCCAACACCCCAAGTTGTCATTCGTGGTCTCCATGCTAACATTTTTCATGGCCATCTGTCTACGTGGCCTGCCCATCTCCATTTCAATGTAAAAATGCGATGAACGACATCAGCAATTTTTGTTTTTTGCTTGATGACGTCATTTTGCACCCTGTCTCTCAGGCTTAATCCCAGCATAGCTCTTTCCACGGATCTTTGGGTGACCCTTAGTTTTTTGGCACTTTCTTGGGTCATTGCCACAGTCACAGTATACAGGTCTCATATACTTTCCGTTTCAGGTTGATGAGACTTTGTCAATTTTTGGTAATGTGGGCTAAAAAAAAACCCAAAACCTGCCCCATTTAGTCCATTCGTCTTTTTATCTAAGCTGTTTGGTTTTCTCGGCTTTTTTTCAGTGATTGATCTTTGTGCTTAAACCATCTTTGAATAAGTTAATGGCTTTAAATAATGCCAAACTTTTCTTTATTATCTAATATAATTTTCTTCGTTATCTTATGAATCAAGATGAAAACATGCATTATCATCGGAAATTCACAAATTCTGAAAGTTTTTGATGTTTAACTGGCCGAGAAAATCCAATTGATGTAATTCTACGTCGCTATTAATTCTAGCTACAAAATCTACATTATCGGATGGGACCCAACTTAAATCAATATCAAGTTTTTGATGATTTTGAAATAATTAAAATAATTGAATTTGCTCGTGTATAGTTATCCTTCATGGCGTGCGACTCTCAAAAAAGAATAATGGAGATTATTGTATATTGGTGTGAATAAAGATATCCGGAGATCCAATTAAAAATTTTCTCATCTTGTAACAATACTAATTTATTCAACATCAAAGTATTTATCTACCTACAGTTAAACATTTGTGTATAATTTATTATCAGAGCCGAATCAACCGTTTTCAGCGCCAGACGCTCTATATTTTAAAAACGCCCCTTTCCCTCGAAAATTGTTCTTTAATATTTCATTGTTTTCTTGTCGTTGTTTACAAAATGAAACTAATATATTTTTATTCGTTTTTAGATTTTTTTTTAATTAATACCTTTTGTTATTCTTATTATCGGCGTCCCGGATTCGATTCCCGGCAGAAGAAAAAATATTTAAAACTATTGATGGATGCTAAACATTAGTCTTCGAGATCGAAAACGAAACGAATGGATCAGAAAAAGGACAAAAGTTGCCGATGTTGCTTACAAGGTAGCTTCCTTAAAATGGAATGGGGCTGGCCATGTAGTAAGGACAGCATATGTTCGATGGACCAAACGCACCCTGAGAACTGGATGCAGAAACCCGGGCAGACCGCAAACAAGATGGTTTGACGACATAATACGTGTGGCAGGAGGTCAATGGCACAGGGTGGCGAGGGATAGGGAAGCATGGAGGTTGAAAGGGGAGGGCTATGTTCAACACTGGACGAATAATGGCTGATGATGATGATGATTGATGGGTCGGTGGCAGAGCGGACATCGCGCTGGTATTGTAATCCAGTGATGGCAAGTTCGAGCCCCCACCTCCCCCCCCAGCTGCCTCGACCGATTTCCTACACCTATAGCTCAAGCATTTTTGGTTTATTTAGGGAATGAAGGAAGATATACTTGTTCAATAAGGATATATTCAAAATAAAAATAGTAAAATCTTATATTATATTATAGCTATCTCTGATTTAGTAATTAATATGTAATTAGTCTACCACCTTGGAAAAGGCCTGGCCTAGTGAGCTGGTACAAACCAACTTATTAATTTGTTAAATTCAATTCATTATATTTACGTTAATTTTTGGTACCTAATTGTAATTTAAAAAAAAAATGGCGCCCCAGATTACTTTGCCCCGGCACAATTGCACCATTTAAAATTATCTTAGACCTAACCCTGATTATTATACAATATAATAATTATTTGAATATTTTTTTAATTGCGTATACGTAAACATTGAATGTTTTACGTGTCGGGAGTCAAATGATTATTTTTTTTGACAAATTTTTTAACAACTCAATAGAGACGAAGTTAGAATATTATAGAAGAACCAGGAACTCAAAAGGTTAATAAGTAGGTACTGTAGGTGCCTTGAGTTAATAAGTAGGTACTGTAGGTGCCTTGAGTTAATAAGTAGGTACTGTAGGTGCCTTGAGTTAATAAGTAGGTACTGTAGGTGCCTTGAGTTACTGGATCTTCTATAATATTCCAACTTCGTCTCTATTGAAATGTTAAAAAGCTTAAAGAACTGATACGAAAACTGATACCTCTGGTTTCGCCTCATGGATGTCAACTTTTGTAGAGAAAAGAATGAAATGATTAAATAATAAAAAGTATTGGTCACAACCTTTGTTGCCATGTCACGGATTTTTCTTCCTCTTCTTGTGTCATATCATGTCTCCCCGACGTTGACGACCACCATAGAGAAAGCCTCCCTGTCTTTAGCAGTGCGAAACAGCTCCTCCACAGATCTCATACCAGTCCATTCGCGGATGTTTCGCAGCCAGGAAAGCTGCCTTCTTTCGACCCCTCTTCTACCCTCAATCTTCCCCTTCATGACGAGCTGATGTCACGGATAAGTTATTCTAAATTACAATGATTTTTTTTGTCCTCTGTAAATATAGCCTAAAATATTAATAATACCAATATCATATTGATATCATATCATGGTGTTTTCACCCTTCACATTGAAATTCTGTCTCCTCTGTAGGTACCTACCTACAATCCAAGTTATAAGTACAACCGACTTTATATTGAATGATATCATATCATGGTGTTTTCACCCTACACATTGAAATTATTTCTAGTGTCTTTGATTAAATATTTATTCAGTAATACCACCATGTGGTTAGTTGTTACCAACCGGAAGGTCCATAAAGGTCGCTTATTATTGAACGATAATATACCTACCTACTACCTACTAAGTAAAATATTGATTCCTATGTTCATTACAATTTTTTAAAGGAATATTATTACTCTACAAAATATCTCGTTAGTTACACATACAATCAAAGACCTTATATATTTAGTATATAAGGTCTTTGCATACAATATTTAAATACCCACTTGAACTGTGCAAACTGAATATAGTGAAGATACCTACTCTTACTTATTTAATACCCACATAGGCTTGAGCTGTGCAAACTGAATGTAGTGAAGATACCTACTCTTACTTATTTAATACCCACATAGGCTTGAGCTGTGCAAACTGAATGTAGTGAAGATACCTACTATTACTTATTTAATACCTATGTACATAGGCAATAGGCTTGAGATGTGCAAACTAACTTTATTTACCATTTTAAAATGGCAAACTGTTTATATGAATTTAATAAAAATGCGACTGATATACTCCCGATGGACTTAAATGGACTAAGACACAGACTCCAGATGGACTAAGAAAGTGCTATATAGAATGGCGACTTAGGACGGGCAAAAGAAATGTTAGAAGGCCTCAAACAAGGTGGTCTGATGATATTAGACGAGTGGCTAGAGGCGGATGGATGCGGCCTGCCAAAGATAGGGAGCTGTGGAGGTCTCAGGGGGAGGATAACACCCTATGTACATAACTGGACGAAGGAGGACTGAAGAAGAAGAATCGATAGGTAAAGGTTATGTTTGGAATTATTGCAGTTGTCGTGTGGATACAAATGCCTTACTGATGAATTTTTATGCATCTATTTTTCTTGATAAAAAATGTTTTTTCTCCCTTCAGCCATTTCTTAATATATTAAATAACAAATTAGGTATAAAACATAATTTGTTATTTAATATATTTTTCTTAATACAATTATAAACTGTTGGTTCTAGATATATAGTAATAAAATATAAAAAAAAAATACTTGATGCTCACTTACTTGAACATGAAAAAATATCAACACGCACTTTGACAAAGTAGATATACATATATCTACTTTTTTATTATTTCTAAAGCATAAGTTATCTTTTCTGTCACTGGAAAAAGATAACGGAATCGTCCAATGAAACGTGTAGTCTTGATAGTTCATTTTTTTTTATTATTGAAACCAAACAAAATATAACAATATACAAACAATAAAAATATTAAAAAAAGTACAATTTAAATAAGTTATATGAAACAATTTTTTTATAGTATTATTTGGTATATACCACCTCACTAGGCTGAGCCTGTACCGAGGTGGCAGAATGTTTTTTTTTTTTTTGCATTATATCTGACAGAAAAATATTAAACTTGTATTTATACTTATTATAAAATAAAAATATAAATTATTGTAGCTTGATCATGTTTCCGCAGTATATAATGCCCTTGTTTCTAATCCATGTTTCTATTGTTTTCTTGTGTTTCAAATTATTCATCAACTGTATGTCCGTTATTTCACTTTTTATCTTATTAAAAATTTTTGGAGCTAAATAATAGCAATGTCTTTGTCCGAATGTCGTGTTTGTCTTTGGAGTCATGAGAAAATTCCTGCGTGTCGTCTCGTAATTGTGTTGCGGTGTAATGTGAATTGTTTTATCTTTATGAAAATGTATAGAAATAATTTTGATATAATATAACTGTGGAATGTTGAAAACTGGAAAATCATTAAATAATTGAACTGTTGGATATGTAAATGGTTTTTTTATTATAACCTTAATTAAAATATAAAAACCATTTACATATCCAACAGTTCAATTATTTAATGATTTTCCAGTTTTCAACATTCCACAGTTATATATCAAAATTATTTCTATATATCATTTTATACAAGACTATGCCTGCAAGACCAAGATTTGATTTGTTCAACACTATACATATGTAGTCAAGGAAAAAATATAGTAAAAGATATGAGACACGTGTCCCAATAAAAAATAATGCAAACCGTAAAATATATTTCAGAGAGAGGCCTCTTTTAAAAACCTCTTCTCTCTCTCTCTCTCTGGAGAGCAGACGAAAATGTATAACCTATCATCTGCACTCCAGAGAGTACCTAGGTAAGAACTAAGTGGTTAAGACAACCCGCAAGAATCTCAAGGAGAATCCCGTATGGCAAAGTCAATAATGTCATATTGTGTAAACGAAAGAGTTAAGAAAAAACGAAAAGAAAAGAAAATAAACTTATGAAGATATATTTTCCCACGGCACATCTTAGGATGATATTAGGTACAAAAGATATCTTAGAAAATTCTTAACAATTCCTTTCCTGTCATCTGTCATATCACTAGAGTTTTACGATGGCTCGATTTTCTTAATATTACCATGGCGGATTTCAAGAAATATGATAAGTAATAAATAATAATAATAATAATAATAAGGGGTAACCAGCGACAGGTTTGTAGGGTTTTAACTACCTTAAAACAAAGAAGCACAACACGTGCGTGTCTCTCCAGACACCACTCTCGTATCCCCTGAAAAAAAAACATCGAAATTGAAAGAGAAAAATCGAATCAAATTAACATATTTCAGCAGCAGTGAGGTTCACCACCCATTCTGAATGTAGTGTCTTTTTATATGAGAATATAATATGAAGTGTGAAAATGCACGCATGTGTATGAGCAAAAGGTAATCCATACCTGAACACCTGTCGCTGTTTACCCTACATTGTGTAATATGCCATGATGGTATGAACGAATGAAAAATAAACTTTGATTTTCGATTAACAATCGTTTTCAGTATCTACAGAAATTTTAAAATTCGTAAAATATACAATTGCGGTGTACGGAGAACATTAAAAATTATTACTTAACATCTTCTGCAGTGCGATAATGCGGCAAGGATATGGAATATATCCCGGGATCAAATAATAATAACATACCTAATCCCAGCAATCCTAGACCATAATATCTACTGCAGATATTCCGGGATAACCGACTTCAACCATAACATTTGTGCGGTTTAACTGGGTCGACTGTTTTATGACTTATTTCAATTTTATTTTATTTATAAGGAGAGAATGCAAGATATAGAAGGATATTATATGTAAATGCCTTGAGGTGGTTTGGACGTATTGAAAGAATGAACGATGAACGACTGACCAACAAAATATACATGGGTGTGATCGATGGAGTGAATAGCAGAGGTCGCCCCAGAAAGGGATGGCATGACCATGTGAATGATATTTTGAAAAAAGAAAACATAAAAAAATTGACATAAAAAACGAGCATGTATGAGACGATGCATGGATGTAAAGGAAGCCAGGAATGTGTGCAAAAATAGAGGAATATAGCGCTCGGTCCTCTCTGCTTACCCCGTAAGGGACATGACGTGATGGTATGTAATGTATTTTATTTATTAATGTATAAATGTTACTCGTTAAAAATGTGTCGCCATGTGGAAAGAATGACGGTTAAACGTCTGACGAATAAAATATACAAAACTGACAGCAATGGAATAAAAGGTTGAAGTAGTTCAAAAGAAGGATGGCACGACCATGTGAAAGACATTCTAAAAAGAAGGAAATGTAAGAAGGTTAAACAACAGCGAGGCGATGGATGTGTATAGATAAAAAAGAATGGCGCTTTTATACAAAACATAGGCTGGTTCCGTACACCTTAATTTTCCATCTGTCAAATGACTATAAAGGATATAGTCCAGTTAAGATAAACCGCAAATACGTCCAATTATTGAATATGGCAGTCACCTCTGTAGTGGCGCCCCCCAATACCTACTGAATACCCTCGACGCTGTCCAAAGGCGTGCTATACGTCTGATTGATGATCCATCATATTTAAGTTTATTTTATAGATACTACCACGGGAATTGCTCAGAAGAACTTGCATCTTTGGTCCCTCCTCCACCCACTCGCAACAGAGTCACTCGCTTCACTCAATCGCAGCATCCATTCACAGTGGACCTTCAACATATACGAACAAGTCGCTTCTCGAACTCCTTTATTAATACAGCAGCCCGACTGTGGAACGATCTTCCGAATTCTGTGTTTCAACATTCGTACAACCCGGGTCTTTTTAAAATCCGAATTAATAAACTCTTTTCTAGATTGCAAACCCCTCCCAATAGTACGTAGTGCGTTTCTTCGGAAGAGTAAAATGGACCCAAATCCTAATAGCTGGCGTCCCCTACGTGGACATGTTAAAAAAAAAAACTTGGTAACAACTTTTTTGTGATACTCGACTACCCTCAACAAAAAATGTTTTTCTTAAGTAATGAATTCCGGTATCAAGCAAACAAAAAATGTTTCATAGAATAGAACATATTAATTATCGTAATTAATTTCAAAAATATTGTATGATCAATAACTAAAGAATGTTAATGTAATTTTTTGTGTAGGGAAATAAACATGATTGTTTAAAATTCCTCAAGGCCGCACAGCCACTCAAGTGTGATATTTTGTATTGTCGTTTCTTTATTTACTCAGCCAATACAGGCATCATCGTCTTAAAACTAAAAACAGGGATGAATCATTGTTCGGACGTTTTAGATCCATCTTATCCATATTCCATCCTTGGATTATTATCACCACTCTGAGACTAGACGTCGCTCACTGCAGCACGCCGCCCAGAGAAGAAAGTACCTACCTATCATTCGAAACCTACATTTAAAATAATTCAAATAATTCGGAACATTTTCACAAGTGTCAGACACATTACAAATTCGTCATACATTATTTTCAAGAAACTTTTACGTTCCCACTAGAAGTTGTATACCATTTCAAGAAAAGGCTCTGGTTGAGAAAAGCGAAAGGCAACGTCCAGTGCATCGCCAAGAACCTGGGTAAGTCGATCTCATTTCATGGTGATAAATTTTTCTTGTCCTATCCCAACCCGACCAATTTCTTCAAAATATACAGTCCACTCAAATGAGACGGGCAGTATCGCCCAGAGCCAATATTTACCAATTTTCATTTCGCCAGGGCCACAACAATTATATTAATAAATTAAATTTAAAAATATAACTTTGTATTAACCACCTTTTACTTCTAATCCTTCAGCCAATCGGACCCACCCTGCACAAGACCCAACCCTAAGTACCCCCACCCTACCTCTTCCTCCGCCCCCATAGATTTCTTGTAAGCACGTCGTCACATTCTGTTTCAGTTGAAAGTTAGCCTGATGAGGGAACGGTTAGTTCCGAAACCGGTCGCATCGTTTCAACCAAAAAACGTGGTTAATACAAAGTTATATTTTTAAATTTAATTTGTTAAATATGAACCACAAAGTTAACATTCAAACATTTGAAAATTATATTAATGGCTGCAGCTCGAGAGTTCCAGAAGCATAATATCTGAAAATTATCTCGATAAAAAATAATTCCGAAATACCCCTGAAAATTGCAGATTTCCCTCGTTATTCGTTTAATTTGTTAGATTTAAAACTATAATTTAACAAAAATATTGTTAAATATGATGTAAACACTTTGACTGTTTTAGATTTCCAAATTTGTGTCTTGATTTAAAAAAATATCTATATTTTATACTGCCGCTAACTTCGTTCCTATTTCGTGCTAGTCAAGTCGTACCAAATGTATTGTGGGGCGAGCCCCCACCGCTTACACTTTAGTTCGAGAAGTGGGGTACAACTCGCTAAAAATTCTCTGTGCCTGTGCGCCCTTAAAATGTCTCCTTTGATATCAGCAGTTTTTCCACTATTTATTTTTATTTGTGGCTTTTTGTGTTTGGCATCAACTTTTAATTACAAGAAAATATTGTTTTACAGTTTCATAATCAAGTTTCAGAAAAAGGTTAATAAATGATATTTGTTTATATTATGTACAAAAAAAATAATTACACCAAACTTTTATTTTATTTGATTTTCGAATTAGTGATGATATTGCATACAATTTTACTTTTGACTATTCCAAAATATCTTACTCGACAACAAGACGTTTTAGTTTTATTGTTTTAATGTAAAATGGCTGCGTCAGATTAATTGGAATTTTTTTTTATAAGTGGATGTGATTAATTGAATTGAAACTCTGACGATGGCTGTCCTCCATTTCATTAACTAAGGTATTTGTGTTTGTCCTTTAGACCATTAAGTAATTAAGTTGAATATACATATAATAAAGGCAGGTAAATGTTGATGTAATAGATAGAAAATGTTTGATTGATCTGACATGCCACGCCATGTTGAGCGTGTTCCAATAACTACCTTCAAGGGTCTTGAATAATTGCGCTAAAATAGAATATTGTCGATATCTGGTCTCTATCGGAACAACACTTTCTATAAGTACAGCGTGTTCTTGATGATATTTTATTTTTTTATCAATTATAATTAACTTTGTTTAAATCCTGAATGAGTTATTTTATAAGAGATTCTATAAAAATAATCATTTATAGTGTTATTTATAAACGTGGATTAAATTAAAATACGGTTGAACCCAAATTTGATCAAAAGTTGAACTTTGTTTAACACTGGTTTAACATAAAATTTCACATTTTTAGAGTAGGTAGTTATGATCCATATAAAAAATTCGATATGATTTTTTAGCATAATATATGAGAAAAAAATATAAAAAGTTATTTAATCCATTAGAATTATTGATTTACGTTGAATTCAAACAAAAATATCAAAGGTCGAAAAGTGCAATAGCTAGAGTTTGACATTAGTATCACGTGGTGGGCACACTTTCTCAAAATATAGAGCTCAAAATCGAGTTCAAATATTTTTATAAATGAGGATTCAGTTGAACGTGGAGTAAAACTTTGAACCGGGTTCAATTGAACCATGATTCAAGGTTTTTTTTATAAAGACCACCATTAAAATTTAATTTAATGAAAAACTATACATAAAAAAGACTGCCGCCGTGTTATAGTAGTGATTCCCAGCAGAGGAATGATTTATTGAAATACACTTTTTACGCAAATCTTGCCTCTCTGGACTGAAAAAATTGATTACTTGAAAGAAATTCAATTAACTTGCCACTTATATTTAAATAAATGAACAAAAAGTTACATAGAAAAAACGCTTTTGGACGAGGATAAGTCAGACGTCAATCTTAATTATAAGTCATGAAGGTCGAAAAGTGAACTTTACAGACTGTAGGTATGTCGGGTAAATATAAACATACATACATGTAAGAACAGGAAAAATGGAGGCCGATATAACCAATATTTATTCACCAAAGATACAAAAAAAAACACAAGAAACCCTCACTTTACGTCTCTACAACAATAACTTATTTTAAGAAATGTTAAAGGTAGACAGAAAAGCTGACCCCCAGGGCTTCCTTCCAAGAGATGGAAGACAACTGGTATTCTACGTTCCAAGAGAGAAATTAAGACTGGAGTGTAGAGAAACACCCATTTGTCGTGCTTTCTTTTATAATGTAGGTAATGTTCACTTGCACACTTGTTGCTGGTTACTCTACATTGTGAGATATGCCGTGATCGTGTAAATGAATGAATGAAAAATTTATTTTTTGTACCGAAATAAATGTTTTTTGATTGCTAGCAAATGAATTGTTTTACATACAGAGACAAACGCTTTCTCAAAATCTATAAAAGCTAGTGATTGAGGCTTATTATATTCAAAACCACCAAAAAATTTCTGGAAAATCGATATAGAACGAGCAGAAGAAGTGTTGGAATACTTCAAACAAGTCCGATAACATAAGACATGTGGCTGGAGGCGGTTGTTGAAGAAGGCTGTCCAGCCCCCCTAGACAAAGTGTCATGTAGCTCAAGATAAGAAACAAGAAAAGATAACTCAATGTATGGAAATGACAAGTGTCACGTGACAGATAACTGTCACTTCCATACATTTAGTTATAATTTCTTGTTTCTTTTCTTGAGTTAAATAACATGCTGTCTAGGGGGGCAGGATAGAGAGCCATGGAGGTCTCAGGGGGATGTATATGTTCATTACTAGACGAAAGAGGAGTAAGGATAGGGAAAGAGGAAGAGAAAGAGGACGAAATTAACACCATAATTTGAAGAGACGACCCGTTATTTTTACTCCTCACTACCCCAAGAGGATATAGTGGGGAGTTATGAATTTGCAATTTTTAAGGCTGTTTTTTTTACAGTGGGGAGTTATGAATTTGCAATTTTTAAGGCAGGTTATCAACTAGTATCATGCTGAGATTGTATTCTGAATGTTTCATCATAAAGTATCTATATGTGTGTGCTGTGTACTACGTATATTCTATGTACGGCGTGTTTATTCTACTTAATAATCAATTATAGACTAAGGTACCCATTCGATTCTTTTCAAATTTTGCAAATTCGTAGGTATATCTAATACTCACTTAGAACACGTTAGATCTTGAAGGATATCTGAATAGTGTTTCTCAATTTTTTTAATCTGTCAAATATTTCAAAGTGACCCCAAGTAGGGAATCTTGAAATTTGATATTTTTATTTTTAAAATGGTAAAAAGGCACATCTCTTTCATAAAATCGTATTGAAGAATTATCAAGTTTTCATAATAAAATATTTAAATAAAAATAATTTAACATAACTAATTTCATGAAAATTTAACATACAAAATTTGAATGCTTTGTGGAGTGCCATGATAGTTTTGGCGTATAGCGTTTGCCACAACCCACTCGTTTTCTTATGTACATGTAGAACTTAAATTTACATGTAAAAGAACATGATGACAATGATGAAATTTTACTTTATTGCTAGCAGCTGATGGAAAGGAATAAAACAAGAATTTCACCCCAGCTCACAATTAAGTTTTAATTGCATTTCTAGCGTTATCTGTAGTTTGATTGTAGTTCATTCTGGACTGGAGGATAAAGGTAGCAAGTTTCCACACGAGACAAGTAATTGAAACAAAAGGCAATATATGTTAACTAAGTTATGTATATTTTACCTACAAAAGGCAAAGTTATATAACATACCCAATGTTGTGAAGACACAGCTGGGTAATGTCATGGTCAAGGTAGCATTAATTGTTACTGTTTGATTGATCTTTTTGAAGTATTTTTATTATGCACTGTTCATTTTCTTTTTCACACGTCGTTTACCGACTTGTACACTTCCTCGAAAGAATTGCTAGATCAATGATTCTTCTTCATCTTCTTCGATTTATAAGTATGTCGTGGATCTGTATACATATAGATACGATGATACATATATGAAAATAATCGAATATGTTTTGAATTGCATATACGCAAGCATTAGATTTTTTCCCTGTCGGGAATTAAATGATATTTTTACTGACAAACTTTTTAACATCTCATTTATAAGGAGTATATCAGCATAGTACGAGATATATCAAGCATGTAGAATCATATAAAAAGTATTTATTTAATATTGCTTCACGGGCAACTAACAGGTTCTATGTCAAATATTAACACGCACCCAATAACAAGTTGCCACATTCCGGAGACTGAAAACACAATTAAAAACTGTGTCTCCACCGGGAATCGAACCCGGGACCTTTGGCTCAGCAGTCAGTTATCTAACCAACTGAGCCACGAAGGCCGACAAAAAATTACAAAATTATATACAATTATAATTTTATAATTACAAAAGATTTGAATAGCAATATATTTACCATTTGGCGTGTCATAGTAGCAAGTACTTTGACTTCTGTGTTGTCAGTCTGGTTCATGTCCCAGCAAGGCAGGAATTTATTAAAATAAATTCTTTTGCAATGATTGCTTTTCTGCGATAGAAAAACTGGTTGATTTGAATAATTTATGACAAGACTAGTGTGTGCGCATACACTCATGCGTCATGCTTCCTTTCATAAGGTGATGCACATCCGCACACGTGTCGCTGGTAACCCCACATTGAGCCATGGTGGTATTTAGTAATAATTCGCTACTCCCACCACCACCTGCTCTGCATATGAGGACTGTAAACGGCCCCCTCACAGAACTCTAAATGAGCGACAAAAAGAAAATACATAGCACGAAAAGTAGCTCATGGAGCCCTCTAGATTAGCAATCTCGACACCATAGCGCAAAAGAACAATCGACAAATGTAAATGAAAGATTCACACTCGTGGACTTAGATATTTTTAAATGAGAAATATCAGGGGTATGACCAAGATCTCTGTAAAAAAATAACCTACTGGGAATCTAGCAATAGTAAGGCAGCATACATAACTTTGACAAAACTTCTTGAAGGCTTTAAAATTCTGGTTTACGTGATCACTCACGCGATCAAGTGCTTGCGCAACGTTCACCAACGTTGCATTTTTATTTTATTGAGTTCTTTTTTTCAATCAAATTATTTGTTCAATAGTAAATTTACATCGCTTAATGATGAATTGAAAACATCAACGCCATCTAATGAATCTTTTTACTAACGCCATCTATTGAGAAATTCGTTGGTAAACAATAAAGGTAAATATTCGTCACTCGGTGATTTTGATGCATTTAAATTCAATTTAATAAACCTACACGTGACTAGCAATTTTATAAATTGTAATTTAATTGGTATGTTTACTGAGTACGATGTAAACATTGTTTATCCAAATATAATTATGTCAATTGCTTAATGTACAGTAATTATATACATATAATTTGAATACATCTAACAGATACACAATTTTACTGTACAAATAGTAGGTATATATTATTATGAGTATCTAATCATATGTAATTTATGATTATTGTTTAAATCAATTTTCCGTTTTTACAAAATAAGGTTACAATAGTGCATCAATTAGTACAAAGTATCTTGATTGTGTGTGCCTACCTAATTTACAGTGGAAACTATCAGTATATACAAAAAACAATTATAATAAAATCTTGGTAAAATTAAAAGAATATCTTAAGCAACATTTGAATTTTTGTTTTGTTTTATTTTTATTTTAATCGTTTGGATTTGTAATTATTTTATATACCTATTTTTATTATTTTATGTTTTTATATATATTTTGCTTGGGTTGTCAAGTTTTTTTTTACTTTTTAGTTTATATCAATGTTAATGTTCCTTTGTATGATGCCTAGGTTAAGGTTTGTGTAGTTTTAGTTTATTATTGTAATAATCAAATAAGTGAGTGTGTTCCATCAATATCTTTTCCTTCTGCCTTACAGTGGTTGCAACATAATACCATATTTGGTTAGTCCACTTATTATTGTAATAATCAAGTGAGTGAGTGTGTTCCATCAATATCTTTTCCTTCTGCCTTACAGTGGTTGCAACATAATACCATATCTGGTTAGTCCACTTATTATTGTAATAATCAAGTAAGTGAGTGTGTTCCATCAATATCTTTTCCTTCTGCCTTACAGTGGTTGCAACATAATACCATATTTGGTTAGTCCACTTATTATTGTAATAATCAAGTGAGTGAGTGTGTTCCATCAATATCTCTTCCTTCTGCCTTACAGTGATTGCAACATAATACCATATTTGGTTAGTCCACTTATTATTGTAATAATAAAGTAAGTGAATGTGTTCCATCAATATCTTTTCCTTCTGCCTTACAGTGGTTGCAACATAATACCATATCTGGTTAGTCCACTTATTATTGTAATAATCAAGTAAGTGAGTGTGTTCCATCAATATCTCTTCCTTCTGCCTTACAGTGGTTGCAACATAATACCATATTTGGTTAGTCCACTTATTATTGTAATAATCAAGTAAGTGAGTGTGTTCCATCAATATCTCTTCCTTCTGCCTTACAGTGGTTGCAACATAATACCATATCTGGTTAGTCCACTTATTATTGTAATAATCAAGTAAGTGAGTGTGTTCCATCAATATCTTTTCCTTCTGCCTTACAGTGGTTGCAACATAATACCATATTTGGTTAGTCCACTTATTATTGTAATAATCAAGTTAGTGAGTGTGTTCCATCAATATCTTTCCCTTCTGCCTTACAGTGGTTGCAACATAATACCATATTTGGTTAGTCCACTTATTATTGTAATAATCAAGTAAGTGAGTGTGTTCCATCAATATCTCTTCCTTCTGCCTTACAGTGGTTGCATATAATACCATATTTGGTTAGTCCACTTATTATTGTAATAATCAAGTAAGTGAGTGTGTTCCATCAATATCTCTTCCTTCTGCCTTACAGTGGTTGCAACATAATACCATATCTGGTTAGTCCACTTATTATTGTAATAATCAAGTAAGTGAGTGTGTTCCATCAATATCTTTTCCTTCTGCCTTACAGTGGTTGCAACATAATACCATATTTGGTTAGTCCACTTATTATTGTAATAATCAAGTAAGTGAGTGTGTTCCATCAATATCTTTTCCTTCTGCCTTACAGTGGTTGCAACATAATACCATATTTGGTTAGTCCACTTATTATTGTAATAATCAAGTAAGTGAGTGTGTTCCATCAATATCTTTTCCTTCTGCCTTACAGTGGTTGCAACATAATACCATATTTGGTTAGAATAAATCACCCCTGCGATAATACAGTCCACTTATTATTTACTAACCATAATTTCATATCCGCGTCATCACTTACCAAGCAATAGCAATAATGTTTCCCACATTTTACTTCGGGATTTTCAATAAAGGTTTTCTTTTTTTAAATACATTTTTTTTAAATATACTCAACATTCAGGATTCGAAATCGCGACCACTGGATTACTAGCCCAGCGCGCTAACCGCTCTGCCATCGACCCATCTGAACGATTTAGTAATATGATTGCACATATTTTTTTTACTATGTTTACTCCGTGGTCCGGTTATAAAAATGTTGCACAACCGAATGAAACGTCTAAGACAAAAAGAAATACACGTATTTTTCATCGAATAAAATACCATAACATTAGAACAATGAACGTTTCTGACAGAGCCCCTTATTGCTTTTATAGTCAATTATTACGGTCACTCAATCATGAAATAAAAAAAATCAGATTTAAGCGATTCAATATTATAAAATCGCTATTAGTTTAGACTGCTCAACTTGATCGACGCGAGACATTAAGCCAGTTACATAATAATTGTTGTTTCCTTCGAGCGGGTGGTTGACTTCCATAAAGAGGGCAGACACCTTATCGGAGATCGTTTTACACAAACATTAAGCGCACACAACACACGTACAACCTGAAGAAATATCAAAACTAACTTCATAGAGGGAAATTGTTACATTTGAAAATACTAAATACCATATTCGCGTGACTAGAGGGAGAATGATTAGCATTTTAACCTGTAGGTACACTATATTTATGTATACTTAAAACATACATATAAACTGTGTAGCTCAAATAACCTCAATATTAAAAAAAATGAGATTTTGTACAATTTTAACCCAAGGGGATATAGTGAGGAGTTATGTATACACAATTTTAAGGGTATTTTTTTACTGCAGATTATCAACTAGTATCATGCTGAAATTGTATTCTGAAAGTTTCATGACAATAATATGTCTGTGTGTGTGTGTGCTATGTACCTGCTATGTACGGCGTGTTTATTCTACTTTATCGATTATAGACTAAAGTGCTCATTCGATTCTTTTCAAATTTTGCAAATTTGTATATCTAATACTCGCTTAGACCCTTAGATAGCTTCTTAACTTTTTTAACTGAAAAAATATTTCAAAGTGACCCCAAACTCAGGAAATTTAAAATTTGATGTTTTAACTTTCGAATTATTTATTTATTTACAGTAAATATACGGCATAAGCCGTTTACTTGTTACAATATACACTTACAATAATTAATTTCACACAAAGATGAAATATAGAAACAAATAAAAATATAGACATTGATGAAATATAAAAACATAAAATATAGATTCAGATAAAATATAAATATATAGATTTAAATAAAAACACAGATTAAGATAAAAATAGACAAAAAAGAATCAGAGAATTAGAAAAAATAATAATAATGATAAGAGGGAAAAAAATCGAATGTGACAATAGATATACTGCAGCAATATCGATATAAAAGATTCATAATTTTTTTTTTAAGACCGGCAAACTATCTCCGAAAATATCTGCAACATCACATAGTTCATTACCAAACCTATGAATTACTAAAACGGCACATTATTTAAAAAAAAAATGGCATGAAGAATTATCAAATTTCCATAATAAAATATTTAAATCAAAAATAATTTAACAAATAAATTAGATGGGTGGCGGCAAAGCGGTTAGCGCGCTGGGTTAGTAATCCAGTGGTAGCGAGTTCGAATCCTGCCACGACACTTTGTGGAATGACTTGGGTTTGAGGAGTATAGCGTTGGCCACAACCGACTTTTTCTCTTTTATCTCAATAATGAATAAAAAGTCGTAATCTGGGAGATATTCATAGAAGTAAAAATAAATAATATTTTAATTCGTGACTTTTTGGTGATATTTTTCGTCATACAAAGATGATCTGTTTTCCCTTTAACATGGTAACTGATAAAGCATTCTAAGGTTGTGTAAATTCATTAAAAATAAATTAATAATATCTTTATTTATTTCCACATCTCTGTTCATTTTACACATTTCTAGTTTCGATAACTACCGTTATCTTCTTCAGATTAATTAAAACTGATTAGATGTGATGCGCAGCAGTGTCAGTGTCAAAAACAAAGATGCACAAAGATAAAACATTCTGTAAAAGATGAAATATTTTATTGGTTTTCAACCAAAGATCGATAATCTATAGACATAGCATAAGCAAATTTTCTCGGTACATAACGCGTGACTGTGCCACCAAAATTCGATGACAATCAATATTTGAAGATTATTTTAATATTTTCATTTCAAACAGTACTCAACACTAATATCAAAAAGTTCATGTTGTTAACAAAGAGATTTAAATTTCGAAAAGGAAATACGTTACTGCTACATAAATGCGTAATTAATATTCGATTTATATTCAAACGTTGAATGTGTTTGGGGTACCCCCCCCGTCCACTTCATTTTGTGGCCTTAAGTCGTGGGTTATGTTAGCTCTGTATATTTCCTTACTCTGTGGTTAATAATTAGCCTTGAATCATTTTATTCCAAATTTGAAATGGCAAATAAAACGTTTTGACGTGTGTTTATAAAATGGCTCTCTATGGTAGATACATAGACAAACAATATTCTCGGTGTTGCAAGTAATAAGAATGCTTCCCGCCATTATATATTTCCAGCCTGTAGAATTAATAGTTGTGACGTACATCGTGGGTAGGAACCCACCACCACTTGCATAGTATTATACATAAATAGTTGGCTGGATTAGATACACTCTCTGACAACTGGCAACTTCAAACTGTACAATAACTTACCTACCTCTCTCTCTTGGAGGGAAAATTGTAACGACATGACGTTTATGAAATTCCGCTACGAAGGAATGAACATTCTGGGAATATTAACGGAAATAAAACAAAAATCATTTTTGTGGACATATAATTAATGAGTAGAATGGGGCAAAACAGAAATGGAGAGTACAAAAAGCCGTGGACGTTTACTAGTCAACTTACAACCAAATCACCCAGTCTATCCGTCTATATCAGTCGTATCAGTAATCTAGAATATGTAACAAAGAGTTTACAATGTTTATTGAAAACGAAAGTGTTGGATACAGAGGGAAAGGAATATTGCACCTACCTGGTGGCGAATTTCTTCCTTCGTCTGGGAGGTCTTCAAGGAAGGCACTCACTATACCTCTTGTACATATCACAACACAAAATATTGATGAAAGACACACCACTTCCAAACACGGTTTGGGTGTATTAAAAGGGCGCACGGCGCGCAGTAATTTAGTTGATCAACACGAAAGGACACGAAATATGTATATATTTCGAGCGTATCGAAACTATTTTATTTCATCAACAGTCAGTGATGTCACGACGACGAGTTGTAGACGATTGTATATATCTACAGCTGACTACTCATGTAGATAGCAATATTTTTGGGGAGGAAAAGATTGGGAGTGTTGCCACATTTACCGAACAGAAAGGGTTGCGCTAAATTCTCTAAAACAACTTTTTTATCTTTCTTAAAAGGTAGACAATGTTTTTAAATTTGCAATGTTAAAAGTGTTTTTTAAATTTGCATTTCTATTGTGTACATTGTTGAAACAAAAATTATACAATCACCATTTCCAGAACGTGAAATCATAAATCGTCCTTTGTTTTTAGCAGACTGATATTTTTATTTTTTTCCCGATGTGAGGACTCCAATTTCTTCTTCGTAGATTATTCCTGATTATTGGACTCAGAAGTTTCAAAAGTTATCTTTTCTTTTTCATTTATCCGATTCATCCTCATGTCAGCTTTGTGATAACCCCGATAGGACTTCTGAGCATATCCTATGGGAATGCGCTAACTTCTCCGTGTCAAGATACCAACGAGAACTCTACAAGGAGGGTATTTCTTTGGACCCATTGGACATGCGGATCTTGTAGTCACGAAGGAAAACTTCAGTGTTTTCAAGACTTTGTGTCAAAAATACGGTACACTCTTATTTTCTCTTTGAGCCAGCCGTTTCCTTAGAATTAGCTCTATTTGGCTCTTTAAGTGCAGTGTCTGCAAGGTTTTAGAGTTTTCCGGATTCTTCTCATATTCTACGAGTATTCTTTCAGAGCTTTGCAAGGAACCGTTATTAGTCTCAATAAGCAGAACGGGTGGTGGTGGGGGAAGAACATAATATGAAATCATACAATATTATGCACTTTTATACATCATAATGACATTAATAATACACATCATAATACATATGTATATGTAATTTATACATCATAATGACATTAATAATACACATCATAATACATATGTATATGTAATTTATACATCATAATGACATTAATAATACACATCATAATACATATGTATATGTAATTTATACATCATAATGACATTAATAATACACATCATAATACATATGTATATGTAATTTATACATCATAATGACATTAATAATACACATCATAATACATATGTATATGTAATTTATACATCATAATGACATTAATAATACACATCATAATACATATGTATATGTAATTTATACATCATAATGACATTAATAATACACATCATAATACATATGTATATGTAATTTATACATCATAATGACATTAATAATACACATCATAATACATATGTATATGTAATTTATACATCATAATGACATTAATAATACACATCATAATACATATGTATATGTAATTTATACATCATAATGACATTAATAATACACATCATAATACATATGTATATGTAATTTATACATCATAATGACATTAATAATACACATCATAATACATATGTATATGTAATTTATACATCATAATGACATTAATAATACACATCATAATACATATGTATATGTAATTTATACATCATAATGACATTAATAATACACATCATAATACATATGTATATGTAATTTATACATCATAATGACATTAATAATACACATCATAATACATATGTAGGTATATGTAATTTAGGCTGTAGAGAGGACACATCATACCTAATATTACGCCATACTTAGGTAATACGTTTTACAGACGTAAAACATGATAAAACTCGGATATTGTGAATTCTCTAAATGATACCTGTTGAGAAAGTATTTAAAATGTAAACTGATAACTCTCTACTAAAACATTGTAGTTGATTATTGATGTACGCTATAGTGAGACATGGACATAACAGAAGACGCATGAGGAAATGAGGTCACTAAGACGAATATGTGGTAAAACGATGTGTGATAGAATAAGAAATGAGGATATTAGACGAGAATGTATGATTGATGTCGGACAAAAAAATATAAAGTTGACGAAAAATACGATGAGGAACGAAAATTAGAGGTCGGCCAAGGAAAAGTTGAAAGATGGAGACAAAACAACAGAAGAGCGTATATGAGACGAGAAATGTACCTTTGTCAAGAGAGAGTCTCTCTAGCTACCCCAAATAAGGAAATGGAGTGATGGTACGGGGAGTTATTAAAAATGATTCTGTCGTTGTAATTGGACATATGATTGAAAATTGTAATCAATTCAGTCATGAAAACTGGCGAATTATTATTGCTACAAATCAACATAAATAAGTATATCAAAAACAATACATTATCGTAAAGGTACCTAGGTAGGTAGGTAGGTAGGTATATATTATTGAATTAAAGAAAGTATTGAGTCAACACGTGGATACGAGTTGCGTGTTGAATATTGATTACTTATGTATAACAAATACAATAGCAAATGGTATTTCATGTAAAAACACTAAACATATAATAAAAAAACAAGTAACACACTCATTTACAATTTATTGCTTTCACTGTACTATAACAAGTGGGTTCCTATTTCATTTTATTGGTTATGGGTTTCTAAATTACAGGACCAAACTGCACGTTTTTTTATAAGACCGTTTCAACTGTTTAAAAAAAAAAAATTTTTACTCTCTACTACATAGTATAATCGTTTTCTAATATATAATAAAGTTTTTTCTATCATATTTACAAATAATTACTGATGTAGGTACAACATAAGTTGATGCAGTTAGGAAATAAAATGTGTAACATAATGTAGAAATAAAATATTAAGAACGTTTACAGTCTTACTAATAAAAATCGACTGCACACCCGTTGGTCAGTGTTTTAGTTACACACCGTGTAAAGCCCGTGTAGCAATTATTTAAAAATCTTACTAATAAACGCTGTATAACGACTGGGTTACAACAGAAATTAATCCGACAACCATAGAATTATAAGGTAATTGAGAATTATACGGTAATTAAGGTAAGGTATATGAATTATATCATATATAATCCAAGCCGACAACGTTGTATTTTCACACCTGCGCATGTGCAGAGCCCCCAGCCGCCATCTGCCATTTTATTTTTGACGTTTGTCGTGGTTATTATTTTCATATGTTTTTCACATTTTAAAATAGGAATATGGAAAATATAACGAATATTTCATCATACGATTACCCATGCGAACATATTTTTTATAGATACATATATAGATATTATAAAGGAGCTATTTTATTAACTACATTTCGTTCCTTAAATGCACAACTATCATCATATTATTCCAAGATATAACAATATAACTACTCATATCAAAATCAAATTATTTATTTATTTATACATCTTCTTGTACATAATATAAACAAATATAATTGTACACTGGCGGGCTTATTGCCATTAGGCAATTTCTTCCAACCAACCAGATTACAAAGTATGACAACATTGTGTATGTACAACAGCAAATAAAAAAGAGTAAAAGAAATCAAAAAAAATACGTATAACACTTAAATACTATTAAACAAAAAAAAATATAATTCATAGCAAGAAAAAGGATATGGTAAGACCAGGAGAGGAAATCGGGATCAGGTGTTCAAGGATAAATATTCTTTCTTTAGTTTTTTCTTGAAAATACTAAGTGAGTTAGACGACGCAATATCCGGACTAAGGCTATTCCATAATCTTGCTGATTGTACTTCGAACGAAGAGCTGAGAAATTCTGTATTATGGATAGGTATGGATAGTGTTGTACGTTCAGCAGATCGGATTGGAAGTCCATGATTGGATAAATAAGTGAATTTGCTTTTGAGGTACTGTGGCAGGTTTGGGTTCGAGAGAATATTGTACAATAGTGACAAAATGTGTATATTGCGCCGCTGGCGTATCCTGGGCCAACAAAGAAGATTGCGGTAAGGTGATATGCGATGAATTTTTTTCAACCCAAAGATGAATCTGATACATATATTCTGAAGACGTTCAAGTTTATTGAGATGCACTTCATTTGCATCCAAATAGCATACATCGGCATAATCAAGCAATGGAAGAAGTGATTGTGCTAGAGTTATTTTACAACGGAATGGAAGGAAATTTTTAAGCTTATTAAGTGAATGTAGGGCAAAGAAAATAGATTTACTAACATGCGATACCTGTTCATGCCACGAAAGGTCATCATCGATGAAGATTCCAAGATCTTTTACAACCCTGGTATAAGGAATGCATTGGTTATTGATATACAGCAGTGGGAGTTGTAAATTCCTTATAGATGACAGCAGACGAGGACTACCGATTATAATTGCCTAGGGACTTAGTCGGATTAATAAGAAGACCATGATCCGATGACCAAGAAGATATAAATTTAAGATCTTCATTCATGTGTAGGACTGCATTGTTAATATCAGAGATATTAAAATGGAAATATAATTGAAGATCGTCTGCAAAAAGATAATATTTACATCTGAGGTTTGTAGTGATAGAGTTAATAAATACGGAAAATAACAGTGGAGATAAAACTCCACCTTGCGGTACTCCAGACAGCAAGGTGGCATAATCAGAAGTAAAGTTAGCTGTCTTAATGCATTGTTTACGGTTGCCAAGATAACTGATAAATTAGATTTATGATAGATGACAGTTGTCTTAAAACACCGCTAAACTACCTCGAAGAGGCGTGCAAGCGTTGTGTAAAATTTGTATGAGAGATACACAGTCGTTAACCAACTGTTCTGCTACACAGCGTTTATTGGTAACGTTTTTTGTCAACACGGATGTTAAACGGTCGTGTAACTTTTACAACACGTTTATTTGTAAGATTTTAAAATTTAAGTTATCAGTATTTTTAATATACTAGGCTATGGCTGTCACAGAGTAACGTAAATGTAAATCAATTATTTTTTTTATATTATTCATAGTATTCAATTTTATAAGAAACCTGCATTATTAAGTTCATAAGGTTATAATGTTTTTGTTGATTTATGATTTTACAATTTAAAAACACTTTTATTACGACTTTTAGGAATGAATAATATGACAAAAAATAATAAGTATATATGTGAATATACAAAACATTCTTGAAAACCAACTGAATTTTAGGGTTTTCAAAAGTATCCAGCTGAGCAATTATTGTTAAAAATTAAAAATGCCTACTATGTGACAAAAAAAAATGTTGTCAACGTTGTAACCATTTTGGTCTGTATTTGTAGTTGTTTTTAGGGTTTGTTTAGAGGTCATATATACCACAACACTCCAATTTGAAAGCAATCTTCTCAAAAATGTTAAACAGTGTGTTTGTTTCTTAAAAAATACCATAAGTATTTATAACATTTCTCTAGTGAATGTTCGTCACACAATTTTAAATTCAGCAGAAATTCCCCTAAGGTGATTATTAAAAATATCCTTTTTTAAAGTTTTTTTAATGACTCCATAAATATGTGTCGTGGAGAAATAAATCTTGTTATGCTTGAAGACTGCATAACAACTGACTAAGAAGTGCCTTTTTACGTTTTTTTTTTTCATTTCAAGTCAGGAGGGCAAGTCTGGTCAATGGATCATTTATTTCTTGAATGCCCCATAAACGATAGGTATCCGTCCTTTTTTACCGACCTCACAGAGATTGGGGTTCCAATGCCAACAAATGTGACCTGAGGACATTGTTGAGCTACAATCCAGGCAAGTGAACATTTTGATCAAAAAATTCATCAAAATTAATGACATTAAAATCTAACTCTGTACATAAAATTGAAATTGATTGAAGTAAAATAAATATACAAAAATAATTTAGGTTTCTCTCTATTTAGACAATTTTCATTCATTCATTCATTCATTCATTCATACCATCACGGCACATCCCACAATGTGGGGTAACCAGCGAAAGGTGTGCGGGTGTGCATCGCCTTATAAAATGGAGCAAAACACATCTGTGTATACCCACACACCAGTCTCGTCTCACCTAAAAAGGCACCTATATTCAGAATGGGTGGTGAAACTCATTGCTGAACTATGTGAGATGTTATTGTTGCCTGTTGTATTTTCGATTACCCGGCTCTTACGGGACACTCGTAAACAATAATAGAAAAGAGTGGAAGCACTATTCTAAGCCGGTGCCTCACAGCTTAATATGTTAAATTAAATGGCTGAGAACACTCTTAACGGGTGAAGAGCCAAAAAAAATGTCTGGTCAATCATCGAAATCAAAATCTTCAAATATCATGGATATAATTATCCTATAGAGTTGTATGATATCTAAAAATATTATAGAACTCCATAAAATAATTATGTCTATGATTTGGGTAAACATGGATGGTTTTGATTTCGCCAGTTGACCAGACTTGCCCCCGAGGTTTATTCTTAAAATACAAAAAATCAAAAATTATGTGTTTCCGATAATTCAAATCACGGATAAATCCTTTTTAATAAACACGATATATACCCATACTATATAACAAGTAACTTATTCATAGTGTATTAGGCGGTTTTAATATATTATGTTTTCTGTCACTAGATATAGCGGTATATGGCCTCTTAATACCGCATTACCACAGCATTTTGATTTTGTTTATCCGCTAAATTGTCGTGGTAAAATAAAATACCCAGCAGTAATTACTCACAAGCCATTATCAGTGGGTACTTAAATTTGCAAAAGGATAACAATAATTAGGTAGTGTTATGCTAACAAAAAAATATATAAATTATTGTACAGGTAGGTAGGTACGGTTTCTTTTTTCTTGACCAAAAAATTAGTAATAAAATACGGCTTTTGTTTTATCTACACCGAAACACGAAAACGAAACAACAATGAACGATAATATTTTTTCCTGTATTTTTATTCTACTATGGAATAGGTAAATAATAAAAAAAAACTCGGTAAATAATCTTTTCGATTTCTAGAAGTGACATCTATGAAAAAGTAGTAGTACTTCTAGTGTTCATTATATTATAGGTACATGATTTAGACTTGATTGTTTTCACTATTTCTCAACAGATGACGTTAGTATCTCTTAACAAGTGTACACATTTGGTTTGATTCCCGTAAGGCAATCTATTCCAAAAAATCTCTAATTTTGATAGCATCATTCATTTATGATTTATGTATTTTTACATAGCTACTTCACACATATTTTTTTACAACTTAGTAGATATTCACCACATCATTCTAACTTGAGCTACCGGTTTCAGAGCTGCCGGTTCCCTCATCAATTGCGAATTAGCCTGATGAGGAAATAGCTTCAAAACATCTAGCTATACTTATGATAAAAGTAATTAATACGTATACAAAAAAAAATTATAATCAAAATTACAAATTATGATTTTCTATGGTAGTTTTTACACAATTCGATAGATGTCACTGCAAAAATAAAATTGTTGGTCTAGTTCAAAATTTCGTGACAAAAAATGACTCACGCAAGAACTGTATCTATTATTATAGTAAAATTTGTATCTCATTTTAGATTGATATCTCTATATACATATGTATGGTATACATAATATGTAGGTACATATTATTCCGTGCATGGAATTTCACATTGAGTGCAAATGTCAGCGTTTTCCAAACAATGAAAAGGGTATTCAAAATATAGAAATATAATTATATTTGTTGGTTTGAACCTCTTATTCTTCCTCTTCTTCGTCGCTTATTAGGTCATTTGACCTACTTGTGAAGGTGGATTATTCTGGGAGGAGGAGGTCCAACTGTCCTTCAATCTCTTTTTGCAGGTCTGTTGTTGGGTGTTTCTGTCTTTACAATTAGTTTGAACCACGTTATATTTATTTGCTTATCTTTAATCCGCTTTGTTTAAACCAAAAATCGTTCGTGGTTTAAACAAGAAAACTATTAAAAGACGGTGACACATAAACCAAATGACTTACCATTATACTAATTATAGGGTTCCAATTATAGTGATAGTCCCTATAATTGGTACCACTTACACTAAAGCATCGATCATAGTAAACCGCTTTGTTGACTCTGTTTAACACCTTTAGAGAATTATTACTCTGTGATTCAGAAGACCTTGGTGTAAGATGCCTCCCAGATAACTCTTTTCTCTGACACAGCTCTTGGATCGAAAATAAACAAGTACATATACATCTTCCTACGTTCCCTAAAATAAACATAAATGCATGTGCTATAGGTGAAGGAAATCGGTTGAGGCAGGCTTCGAACTCGCGACAACTGGATTACTAACCCAATGCGAAAGCATTAAACGCCGTCAAATAAATTTTGTAGTCAACTAACTCTGGAAAATTCGTCCAGTAGTTCAGTTATATTACAGCGTTCTTAAGAGTATTAATTTTTCCGTGATATGCCAAGTATTCCTAGGGAGGTAAACATCTCAAAGGCCTCCAATATTTTACGGTCTCTTGCACCTATGCACCATGTTTCACAACCATATAGCAAAATAATCCTATGTACATATGTAATTACTAGATCTTTCCAGAGTTAAAGATCCAAAAAGATATCGTTGGACTCCAAGATCTTGGATTTTTTGTTGAAGGCGAGTTTTGCTTGGTGGACACGGCTGTCTACTACTCTCTTTGAACGGCAATCCCATGTAAACCTGCACCCTAGATAGATAAAACCTTTCGCATTCTTGAGCGTAGCTTAAGACATCTGTAAATTCATTCGGTTTTCATCCCTGCCTACAGTTAGTACTTTAGTTTTATCCTTGTTTATGTTCAAGTTGTACTTTACATTTAGGACAAACTCCATATTTTTATAGGCTTTATTTTTTAACAAATCTCAATACAGGCGAAGTTGCAATATTATAGGAAAACCAGGAACTTAAACCTTATGACTTGTTATCGGCTCGTTTGCGTGATCACTTTATGCGCTTGCGCAACGTTCACCAATTATGCCTTCTTATTGAGTAGGTATAAATGAAAACACTAATTTGTTTCTTATTGAGTTCCATTGTCTTATTGAGTTTTGTTTCTTATTGAGTTAATGTGCTATATATGTATTTTAATAGCGAAAAACTGATAATTTGAAATAAGCTGAAAAATACCATCGCCATCTATGAAGTAACGAAGAAACCTTTTTGTAACGCCATCTATCGAAAAATTGTTTTTTTTTTTGTAAACAATGAAAACATCAGTCCTAATTCATGGGGTGACAATGTTCTCGTACAGATGTTAGCGTATATTATGCAACTTCGATTTATAAAGTTTATTATGGTATACAATCATTAATGAATAAAAGAAGCGTCTTCATCACATGTTTTTATCAACTATGTATTATTGGTGTTACATATTCTGGTCCTTATATGGGTAATTGTCTTATTTAATATATTTTTGTAATTGTGACTGTTTGTAACCATAATAAATAAATAAATAAATAAATGTATTTAATTTAACATTGACAAAATAGCGCAGCCCACGGCTTAATATTTACTGTTATATCTTGATATATGTAATATAGGACAGCTAGGTTAGAATAAAAACAATGTATCAAATTCGTGATATTATTTGCATGATATATGAAAATTTATCACAAAACGAAACATATTGGTTAAATATATTTATAAATCACCTTCATATCTGTGTAAATCATGAAAATAGCTCACTATATCAGTTTTCTAAATCCAAGGTAAAATTTATGAGGAAATTTAGTTTTCTTTGAGTATTTGAGAGAACATAGAATTGAATGAGCGCTAATGATTCTTATTTTCAAACGATCTGTATCTCATTATTCCAACTGTCGATTTGTTCAGGAGAACTTTGTTCTCTTAACATATCGACAATGCCCCCAAGTCAAATTGAAAACGCTGTTCGTTATCGCCAAGCGCTAATTTTTTTTCTATGTGATTTGACGTTTGTTGTAGAAATTTTTTCTACAATAACAAATAACAAACGTCAAATCCCATACAAAAAAAAAATAGCGCTTGGCGATAACGAACAGCGTTTTCAATTTGACTTGGGGGCAATGTATCAAGCCAGGATACGCGAGAATTGTCCAACTGTCGATTTGTTCAGGAGAACTTTGTTCTCTTAACATATCGACAATGTATCGAGCCAGAATACGCGAGAATTGTATGGAGAGGTCTACTTTTTTCACGGCTTTTCCAACTTTGAAGTCAAAAAACACCAACTTAGAGGCTTCGCAGCATATATGTTCCATACACGGATTTACTCAGAATTCGGAGTAGAACATTTCGTGTGTCTGTGTGTGTGTGTCTGTGTGTTTATGTCTGTGTGTGTGTGTGTGTGTCCCTTATAACTTTTGATCCGCTCAATTTACAGAGCCTAAAATTTCAGTATATATAAACAGTTACAGGCCTACAAAACTTTTATACTCGGAATTTTGAATTTTTGTTTCAGTCAGGGGTTATCAACTTTTGAATTTTTATTTTATTTTTCCCTATATCTCAGAAACCATAAAAGCTAGAACGCTGAAAATTGGTAAAACATAGACAAATACAAAATCTCAAATTAGTTTTTTCAAAAAAATTCCAGGGTTTCTCAAACATTTTTTATTAAGAAAAGTATTTTTTTTATGATAAATTTATGAGTTTAACTGCCCATATTTCCATTTTTTTTTAAATATCGAAAAAAGCCGAAACACCCCAACTAGATAATTTAATTTTATATAAAAAATATTAACATTGTAGCAGTACATCTCAAATTTTTACTAACAATTTTTATAAAAATTGAATTTAGTGACGACATCGCTTCATACAATTTGTATGGTAGTCACCTATACACAATATCAAAGAACACTTAATAGTTTGATACTTCATCTCTAAACATACAATATACATATACCATCATGCTGTTTTCATATTCCGGGTAGGAAAAAAAGACTGACCTCCATACTATCCTATCTTGACTACCTAGGTACATGTGTTGTATAGAAAACTAAATATCATAAAATAATAAATAATTTGTATTTATGGGTTTATAGTTTGGTACATATTCTTCAACTATACATACTATCGCTATCGACAGTTGGATCTCATGTGTTACATGCAACTAGTCTATACAACACATGTACCTAGGTAGTCAAGATAGGATAGTATGGAGGTCAGTCTTTTTTTCCTACCCGGAATATGAAAACAGCATGATGGTATATGTATATTGTATGTTTAGAGATGAAGTATCAAACTATAGGGCCGGTCTTATAAACGTCCGTTAGTTAGATTTCAGACCAAATAAACCGAAATTTGATACAAATGGTCTATATTTCGTCTTATAACAATCCGTTAGTTAAATTTTAGTAAAATTTTACCGATAGCCTTTACTGACGGTCGGACCACCGATTAAGCATTCGTTAACGATAAGTTATGGAAGGATTGAGTTTTTTCACATTCGTTTTTTTATGTTCCGGTACATTTTTGTTTTGAGAAACCCTGGAATTTTTTTGAAAAAACTTATTTGAGATTTTGTATTTGTCTATGTTTATACCAATTTTCAGCGTTCTAGCTTTTATGGTTTCTGAGATATAGGGAAAAATAAAATAAAAATTCAAAAGTTGATAACCCCTGACTGAAACAAAAATTCAAAATTCCGAGTATAAAAGTTTTGTAGGCCTGTAACTGTTTATATATTCTAAAATTTTAGGCTCTGTAAATAGAGCGGATCAAAAGTTATAAGGGGGGACGGACACACACACACAGACACACACACAGACACACACACAGACACACAGACACACAGACACACACACACACACACACAGACACACGAAATGTTCTACTCCGAATTCTGAGTAAATCCGTGTATGGAACATATATGCTGCGAAGCCTCTAAGTTGGTGTTTTTTGACTTCAAAGTTGGAAAAGCCGTGAAAAAAGTAGACCTCTGCATACAATTCTCGCGTATCCTGGCTTGATGCATTGTCGATATGTTAAGAGAACAAAGTTCTCCTGAACAAATCGACAGTTGGACAAATCGACAGTTGGAAAACTAAATATCATAAAATAATAAATAATTTGTATTTATGGGTTTGGTACTTATTCTTCAACTATACATACTATCGCTGTCGACAGTTGGATCTCATGTGTTACATGCAACTAGTATGCAGAGGTCTACTTTTTTCACGGCTTTTCCAACTTTGAAGTCAAAAAACACCAACTTAGAGGCTTCGCAGCATATATGTTCCATACACGGATTTACTCAGAATTCGGAGTAGAACATTTCGTGTGTCTGTGTGTGTGTGTGTGTGTGTGTGTCCGTCCGTCCCTTATAACTTTTGATTCGCTCAATTTACAGAGCCCAAAATTTCAGAATATATAAAAAGTTACAGGTCTACAAAACTTTTATACTCAGAATTTTGAATTTTTGTTTCAGTCAGGGGTTATCAACTTTTTAATTTTTATTTTATTTTTTCATATATCTCAGAAACCATTGGTACAAACATAGAAAAATGAAAAATCTCAAATCGATTTTTTCAAAAAAAATCCAGGGTTTCTCAAACATTTTTTATTAAGAAAAATATTTTTTTTATGATAAATTTATGAGTTTAACTGCCTATATTTCCAAAACTTATACAATTGTCGAAAAAAGCCGAAACACCCCAACTAGATAATTTAATTTTCTATAAAAAATATTAACATTGTAGTAGAAGATCTCAATTTTTATTAACAATTTTTTTAAAAATTGAATTTAGTGACGACATCGCTTCATACATTTTGTATGGCAGTCGCCTATACACAATATGTAAGAAGACTTAATAGTTTGATACTTCATCTCCAAACATACATACCATTATGCTATTTTCATATTCTGGGTAGGAAAAAAGGAACTTCCTCCATACTATCCTATCTTGACATACATACCTACATATGTTGTATAGAAAACAAAATATCTGAAAATATTCGATAATTTGTATTTATGGGTTTATAGTTTGGTACATATTCTTCAACTATACATACTATCGCTATCGACAGTTGGATCTCATGTGTTACATGCAACTAGTAAAATATATTGAACTTTTGGATAATAAGTTACAGTTGATTTTCTAAATCCAAGGTAAAATTTATGAGGAAATTTAGTTTTCTTTGAGTATTTGAGAGAACATAGAATAGAATGACCGCTAATTAATATCTTATTTTCCAAACGATCTCTATCTCATTATTAAAATATATAGAACTTTCAAATTTGCATTGATAAGGGAACTCAATAAGAAGGCATAATTGGTGAACGTTGCGCAAGCGCATAAAGTGATTACGTAAACCAGCCGATGACAGGTCGTTAGTCCTGTAGGTGCCTTGATTCTCCGGTTCTCCCTTAATTCCAACTTCGTTTCTATTGAGATATTGAAAATATATTGTCAAAATTATTTCTCATTTACACTACAACGGTATCATAATACATAATGTGGGGTGACCAGCGACAGGTGTGCAGGCATGCATTACCTTGCAAAAGGAAGGAACATTGAGAAAGGGTCGTGAACCTTATTGCTGAACTAGGTAAAATTTTTTGTTCATTTTATACATATTAAATCATGCTGAAAATCAGCTGCTGGGGGGCTTGTCTTCCAGCAACATAGCTGAGTATGGTCCTTTCGAGTCAGAAATGTTGTTTTTCTGTATATTTCTTTTTTTATATGTCTGTGTTTTTGTATGTAAACTCCTTTTTCGTCTCAATAAATGTTTATTTATTTATTTAAACGTTGAATTGATAATTTGAAATTTAGTGATTTATCTATTAACAGTGATAATTAAAGACTGATTTTGATATTTCTCTCATAGAACCTAGTAAATACTGACCCGATTTTTTAATATATACAAAAGTTCGATGTACGCAATGCAATAGCTGTGAATGTTGTAATAATTTATGTAAACATAGATTATAATTAAAAAACATGGACTTATATAAAAAAATAATAATAATCAATATCTTTGAGCGGAAAAAAATACAAAAATATGACCTACTCGTAAATTAAAATGATGAACTCATTAGATAATAAGATCCCAAATATATCATTATTTTTTCAGGCAGGTGCTTATCGGTAAATTATTTTATGTAAAAAATGTTTAGGTATATAAGCCTTTGATATTTCTTGAATCGGGAATCGATTACAGGACGCTAAAATAGAAATCAAACATAATCTTCGTATTATCTCAAAGTCTATTATTGTATTGTCTATGATAGCTATTTGAAATTGGATTTGAACTTCGAACGAAAAAAAAAAGAGTATAACAGTCTATGGAATTTCTTATTCGTTTTTCGAATTTGAAAATCGAATTCTGAATGCAAACATCTGCCGTCGACCTTCCCGCTAAACACAAAATAAATATTTGTTCAGCGGAGCAGCAGTATGAAATATTATATAAGTCTGTGTACCAATGGGTAGGTTTGATGTTAACCCTCACTCAAATATTTCATCAAATATGCAACAGATGGTGAAAAATGACTTAAATATTATAATAGGTAGGTACACAAACACTTCCTTACAAACTTTATACAATAACACCCTGATGATCGATTTTTCTGTGAACGTTTATAGTCCGATAGATACCAACGTTTTCGATGAATTATTTTTCAATGGCTGTTTTTTTTTATATTTGCTTTCTTTTTGAATAAAGGTATAAAAAAGATAAGTATAGCACTTGGGAGTGCTTGTGTTTACCGTTGCGCATCCTCTTTTAGGTGAAAATTGCAGACTTTAATATTATTTTGATATAATTTGTACTTGAATGTTATTTGTACTTATAAAAACCACCCTTTTGTGAAATATGTACACACTGCTATGGAAGTATGAAAAAAAAATAAAAGAAGAAGATTATTTTTTTTTCTTAAATTTTTCCGGGTGAACGATGAACAAATCACCAAGTTTCATTGTAATCAGATGGATGGTATAAAAGCACAAAAAGTACTTAAAAAGATACCCAAAAATCTGCAATTTTCACCTATAGAAAGGGGATCAATATAACGTGAATATTTTCTGAATGGTTCGGAATGAAAATCGAACTGCCACTAAATGCAAGTTATGATCTAAGCCGTTGAATTTAGTAGTAGGTAGGTACCTACCCCGAGTATTTAGCAATGACCAGACTGTAATTTTCTGTTTTATCGACCGTTCTTGCATGATGTTGCATTCGAGTTTTTGCTGCAATTTCCTTGACATCTTTCGATGAAATAAATATTATCACCAACAATAATAATATTCTAGTCATAGAATAATTAAATAGTTACAAAATGGTATCATATCAAACATACTATCACGTTCTAAACGAAGTAGACAAAGAGAACTCAATTCTCATCTCTTCGTTTCCAATCATTCTGCACTGTCTCACCGTTTGGACAGTCTCATCTTAATAAATGAAACAATGATCTTGTTACTATTATTTCCATAACTCTTTGAAATTTAACAATGAGAATAAAAGAAAGTGTTTCTCAAAACACACCAAACATGTTTACCCATAATCATGAATATCATTATCATATGGAGTTCTATAATAATATGTTAGGACATTATAGAACTCCATATGATAATTTTATCCATGATATTGGTAATCGTGAGGGTTTTGAGGGTAAACACGACGTTTTACCAGCCCTGCCCCCCTGGGGGGTAAGTTTGGTCAACCGGCGGAATCAAAACCACCCATGTTTACCCATATGTCATGGATATAATTATCTTATGGAGTTCTCTCACGTCTTTAAAATTATATAACTCCATATGATAATTATATCCATGATACCAGACTTGCCCCCTGGTTTTATACGTGTACCTATATATTAATTTATTTATTCATTCAATTTTTACAAAAAAAAGATATAAGTATTTGGTAATAATAACAAGGAAATTAATAACAGATTTTCACTTGAGAAGTAATACATTATAAGCATACAAACACAAACCTTTTTAAAGAAAAAAAAACAATGTAGAAGGAAAGATGGTGGGAGAGGGACAAGGGTTTTTGAGGAAAGGATGAAGTGGGGAGATGTTTTTTTTTTGTATCAAAAATGCTTACATGAATAAATATAAATATCCTTTCATTCATGTTTTAAAAAATCAAATTTTAAATAAAATATATCTATATGATTAAGGAAAGTACAGTAGCTGGGCAAATTCTTGGAATCAATTCGTTCTTAAATATTAGTACGAAAGGGTGTAATTTAAAATGTATCTTAATGGGGGTGATAGTCGCTAACTACCGCAAAGAGCGGCACAAGAAACTAAGCCTAACTTACTAATTGCAACATGACTTTATTCTGATTAAATTAAAATTACAAATTGTTAGTAAAGCACCATAAGTACTAGATAGTTTTGTTCATAATGCCGATAATAAGCAAAAAAATAAAACTACTGTAAAACAAAAGAATTCCATTTTTCTGATGAAAAAAAGTGCTGAACAATATTATTAATTAATCAGTAATATTCTAGAAATTCTCTTGCTTCGAGTTTATATATATTTAAAAAGAATATGCGAATTTTCCGGATATCTAAAAAAAATATTGTAAAATTGTAATTAAGAGGGGGACTGCTGCCAACGTACCTATTTTTCAATTTGATATACCATCATTATTTCTTATCAAATCGTCTTGAAAAAAATAATTTAGATAGTTTGGATATTAATAAACAAAAATATACCTTAACTTTTTGATAATGTTATGTACAAATTCTAGTAGAAAAATAATGGCATACCCCGATTTTCAACGTTTATCATAATATTTTTAATAAACTATAAGGCGTAGAGTAATGTATTTTTTACTCTCCACACTATGGAATAGGGGAGAGTCATGATTTCGCAAAATTTAAGCGTATTTTTTTTACATCAATTTCTCAATGGGTATCATGTAGAGAATGCACACTATGAGTTTCGTCGTGATGTGTTTGTGTGTATGGCGTATACGCTGTACGCCGTACGCCGTACGCCGTACGCCGTAGCATTTATCTTTTTTGTGTCCTCTCTACAGCCCAAACTATAAGTCTGATCGACTTCATATTAACATCATATGTGTAAAGTGCAAAGACCTAGAGCTGATTAGTTTTCCATAGACAACTTTTGATTTCTTCTCTATGAATTCATCATTTACGTTGTTTTTTTTTTGTGTCCTCTCTGCAGCCCAAACTATAAGTCCGATTGACTTCATATTGATATCACATGTGTTAAGTCCATAAACTTAGAGCTGATTAGTTTTCCATAGACAACGGTTCATTTTTTCCCAATGTTTCTTTATGATTTCATCTATTAAAACTGAAAAAATGCTCTCACGACCTGGAAATTAGAGATATTTTAATTTGGTTTCAACTATTTATACAACACCAAGAATCTTCATAAAATTGTATTCAAAGTTGGTCAATGTTAAAAGAAAAATATTCAACGGTTTCAAAAATTATATTTTATTTAATGGATATTTGTATGAAACTTATATGTAACAAGAGAATTTTTTTATATTTGGCAATGTTCAGTTCATTGATTTCATATTGATATAAGAATATTAATAGCTTGAACTTAGAACTGATTAGCTTTTCATAGATATCATAAAATTTCTTCATATGATATCACGTGTCAACATTGTCAAAATGCTCTAACGCTCTTTGAAACAAAATTTATCTGCTTTTTTTAAAATATTTCATACAACATAAGCAGTCTTCACTATACTGCATTAATAGTTTGTCTATCTTAACATAAAAATATACTATCGGAAGAAAATTTATATTCCTGTTAGTAACATTTAGTATGAATAAAAATGTAATTAGATAAATTTCTATGTATGGAAAAGTTCAGTAATTTGATTTCATGTTATAATGTAAAGAGCTTGAACATAGAACTGATTAGCTTTCCATAAATAACAAAAAAAATCTTCATATGATATCACCTGTCAAAATTTGGAAAATGCTCTCGCGTTCTTTAGAACAAAATTTATCTGCTTTTTTTAAAATATTTCATACAACATAAGCATTCTTCACTATACTGCATTAATAGTTTGTTTATCTTAACATAAAAATATACTATCGGAAGAAAATTTACATTCCTGATAGTAACATTTAGTATGAATAAAAATGTAATTAGATAAATTTCTATGTATGGAAAAGTTCAGTAATTTGATATCATGTTATAATGTAAAGAGCTTGAACATAGAACTGATTAGCTTTCCATAAATAACAAAAAAAATCTTCATATGATATCACCTGTCAAAATTTGGAAAATGCTCTCGCGTTCTTTAGAACAAAATTTATCTGCTTTTTTTAAAATATTTCATACAACATAAGCATTCTTCACTATACTGCATTAATAGTTTGTCTATCTTAACATAAAAATATACTATCGGAAGAAAATTTATATTCCTGATAGTAACATTTAGTATGAATAAAAATGTAATTAGATAAATTTCTATGTATGGAAAAGTTCAGTAATTTGATATCATGTTATAATGTAAAGAGCTTGAACATAGAACTGATTAGCTTTCCATAAATAACAAAAAAAATCTTCATATGATATCACCTGTCAAAATTTGGAAAATGCTCTCGCGTTCTTTAGAACAAAATTTATCTGCTTTTTTTAAAATATTTCATACAACATAAGCATTCTTCACTATACTGCATTAATAGTTTGTTTATCTTAACATAAAAATATACTATCGGAAGAAAATTTACATTCTTGATAGTAACATTTAGTATGAATAAAAATGTAATTAGATAAATTTCTATGTATGGAAAAGTTCAGTAATTTGATTTCATGTTATAATGTAAAAAGCTTGAACATAGAACTGATTAGCTTTCCATAAACAACAAAAAAAATCTTCATATGATATCACCTGTCAAAATTTGGAAAATGCTCTCGCGTTCTTTAGAACAAAATTTATCTGCTTTTTTTAAAATATTTCATACAACATTAGCATTCTTCACTATACTGCATTAATAGTTTGTTTATCTTAACATAAAAATATACTATCGGAAGAAAATTTACATTCCTGATAGTAACATTTAGTATGAATAAAAATGTAATTAGATAAATTTCTATGTATGGAAAAGTTCTGTAATTTGATTTCATGTTATAATGTAAAGAGCTTGAACATAGAACTGATTAGCTTTCCATAAATAACAAAAAAAATCTTCATATGATATCACCTGTCAAAATTTGGAAAATGCTCTCGCGTTCTTTAGAACAAAATTTATCTGCTTTTTTTAAAATATTTCATACTACATAAGCATTCTTCACTATACTGCATTAATAGTTTGTTTATCTTAACATAAAAATATACTATCGGAAGAAAATTTACATTCCTGATAGTAACATTTAGTATGAATAAAAATGTAATTAGATAAATTTCTATGTATGGAAAAGTTCAGTAATTTGATATCATGTTATAATGTAAAGAGCTTGAACATAGAACTGATTAGCTTTCCATAAATAACAAAAAAAATCTTCATATGATATCACCTGTCAAAATTTGGAAAATGCTCTCGCGTTCTTTAGAACAAAATTTATCTGCTTTTTTTAAAATATTTCATACAACATAAGCATTCTTCACTATACTGCATTAATAGTTTGTCTATCTTAACATAAAAATATACTATCGGAAGAAAATTTATATTCCTGATAGTAACATTTAGTATGAATAAAAATGTAATTAGATAAATTTCTATGTATGGAAAAGTTCAGTAATTTGATATCATGTTATAATGTAAAGAGCTTGAACATAGAACTGATTAGCTTTCCATAAATAACAAAAAAAATCTTCATATGGTATCACCTGTCAAAATTTGGAAAATGCTCTCGCGTTCTTTAGAACAAAATTTATCTGCTTTTTTTAAAATATTTCATACAACATAAGCATTCTTCACTATACTGCATTAATAGTTTGTTTATCTTAACATAAAAATATACTATCGGAAGAAAATTTACATTCTTGATAGTAACATTTAGTATGAATAAAAATGTAATTAGATAAATTTCTATGTATGGAAAAGTTCAGTAATTTGATTTCATGTTATAATGTAAAAAGCTTGAACATAGAACTGATTAGCTTTCCATAAACAACAAAAAAAATCTTCATATGATATCACCTGTCAAAATTTGGAAAATGCTCTCGCGTTCTTTAGAACAAAATTTATCTGCTTTTTTTAAAATATTTCATACAACATTAGCATTCTTCACTATACTGCATTAATAGTTTGTTTATCTTAACATAAAAATATACTATCGGAAGAAAATTTACATTCCTGATAGTAACATTTAGTATGAATAAAAATGTAATTAGATAAATTTCTATGTATGGAAAAGTTCTGTAATTTGATTTCATGTTATAATGTAAAGAGCTTGAACATAGAACTGATTAGCTTTCCATAAATAACAAAAAAAATCTTCATATGATATCACCTGTCAAAATTTGGAAAATGCTCTCGCGTTCTTTAGAACAAAATTTATCTGCTTTTTTTAAAATATTTCATACTACATAAGCATTCTTCACTATACTGCATTAATAGTTTGTTTATCTTAACATAAAAATATACTATCGGAAGAAAATTTACATTCCTGATAGTAACATTTAGTATGAATAAAAATGTAATTAGATAAATTTCTATGTATGGAAAAGTTCAGTAATTTGATATCATGTTATAATGTAAAGAGCTTGAACATAGAACTGATTAGCTTTCCATAAATAACAAAAAAAATCTTCATATGATATCACCTGTCAAAATTTGGAAAATGCTCTCGCGTTCTTTAGAACAAAATTTATCTGCTTTTTTTAAAATATTTCATACAACATAAGCATTCTTCACTATACTGCATTAATAGTTTGTCTATCTTAACATAAAAATATACTATCGGAAGAAAATTTATATTCCTGATAGTAACATTTAGTATGAATAAAAATGTAATTAGATAAATTTCTATGTATGGAAAAGTTCAGTAATTTGATATCATGTTATAATGTAAAGAGCTTGAACATAGAACTGATTAGCTTTCCATAAATAACAAAAAAAATCTTCATATGATATCACCTGTCAAAATTTGGAAAATGCTCTCGCGTTCTTTAGAACAAAATTTATCTGCTTTTTTTAAAATATTTCATACAACATAAGCATTCTTCACTATACTGCATTAATAGTTTGTTTATCTTAACATAAAAATATACTATCGGAAGAAAATTTACATTCTTGATAGTAACATTTAGTATGAATAAAAATGTAATAAGATAAATTTCTATGTATGGAAAAGTTCTGTAATTTGATTTCATGTTATAATGTAAAGAGCTTGAACATAGAACTGATAAGCTTTCCATAAATAACAAAAAAAATCTTCATATGATATCACCTGTCAAAATTTGGAAAATGCTCTCGCGTTCTTTAGAACAAAATTTATCTGCTTTTTTTAAAATATTTCATACAACATAAGCATTCTTCACTATACTGCATTAATAGTTTGTTTATCTTAACATAAAAATATACTATCGGAAGAAAATTTACATTCCTGATAGTAACATTTAGTATTAATAAAAATGTAATTAGATAAATTTCTATGTATGGAAAAGTTCAGTAATTTGATTTCATGTTATAATGTAAAGAGCTTGAACATAGAACTGATTAGCTTTCCATAAATAACAAAAAAATCTTCATATGATATCACCTGTCAAAATTTGGAAAATGCTCTCGCGTTCTTTAGAACAAAATTTATCTGCTTTTTTTAAAATATTTCATACAACATAAGCATTCTTCACTATACTGCATTAATAGTTTGTTTATCTTAACATAAAAATATACTATCGGAAGAAAATTTACATTCTTGATAGTAACATTTAGTATGAATAAAAATGTAATTAGATAAATTTCTATGTATGGAAAAGTTCAGTAATTTGATTTCATGTTATAATGTAAAAAGCTTGAACATAGAACTGATTAGCTTTCCATAAACAACAAAAAAAATCTTCATATGATATCACCTGTCAAAATTTGGAAAATGCTCTCGCGTTCTTTAGAACAAAATTTATCTGCTTTTTTTAAAATATTTCATACAACATTAGCATTCTTCACTATACTGCATTAATAGTTTGTTTATCTTAACATAAAAATATACTATCGGAAGAAAATTTACATTCCTGATAGTAACATTTAGTATGAATAAAAATGTAATAAGATAAATTTCTATGTATGGAAAAGTTCTGTAATTTGATTTCATGTTATAATGTAAAGAGCTTGAACATAGAACTGATAAGCTTTCCATAAATAACAAAAAAAATCTTCATATGATATCACCTGTCAAAATTTGGAAAATGCTCTCGCGTTCTTTAGAACAAAATTTATCTGCTTTTTTTAAAATATTTCATACAACATAAGCATTCTTCACTATACTGCATTAATAGTTTGTTTATCTTAACATAAAAATATACTATCGGAAGAAAATTTACATTCCTGATAGTAACATTTAGTATTAATAAAAATGTAATTAGATAAATTTCTATGTATGGAAAAGTTCAGTAATTTGATTTCATGTTATAATGTAAAGAGCTTGAACATAGAACTGATTAGCTTTCCATAAATAACAAAAAAATCTTCATATGATATCACCTGTCAAAATTTGGAAAATGCTCTCGCGTTCTTTAGAACAAAATTTATCTGCTTTTTTTAAAATATTTCATACAACATAAGCATTCTTCACTATACTGCATTAATAGTTTGTTAATCTTAACATAAAAATATACTATCGGAAGAAAATTTACATTCCTGATAGTAACATTTAGTATGAATAAAAATGTAATTAGATAAATTTCTATGTATGGAAAAGTTCAGTAATTTGATTTCATGTTATAATGTAAAGAGCTTGAACATAGAACTGATTAGCTTTCCATAAATAACAAAAAAAATCTTCATATGATATCACCTGTCAAAATTTGGAAAATGCTCTCGCGTTCTTTAGAACAAAATTTATCTGCTTTTTTTAAAATATTTCATACAACATAAGCATTCTTCACTATACTGCATTAATAGTTTGTTTATCTTAACATAAAAATATACTATCGGAAGAAAATTTACATTCCTGATAGTAACATTTAGTATGAATAAAAATGTAATTAGATAAATTTCTATGTATGGAAAAGTTCAGTAATTTGATATCATGTTATAATGTAAAGAGCTTGAACATAGAACTGATTAGCTTTCCATAAATAACAAAAAAAATCTTCATATGATATCACCTGTCAAAATTTGGAAAATGCTCTCGCGTTCTTTAGAACAAAATTTATCTGCTTTTTTTAAAATATTTCATACAACATAAGCATTCTTCACTATACTGCATTAATAGTTTGTTTATCTTAACATAAAAATATACTATCGGAAGAAAATTTACATTCCTGATAGTAACATTTAGTATGAATAAAAATGTAATTAGATAAATTTCTATGTATGGAAAAGTTCAGTAATTTGATATCATGTTATAATGTAAAGAGCTTGAACATAGAACTGATTAGCTTTCCATAAATAACAAAAAAAATCTTCATATGATATCACCTGTCAAAATTTGGAAAATGCTCTCGCGTTCTTTAGAACAAAATTTATCTGCTTTTTTTAAAATATTTCATACAACATAAGCATTCTTCACTATACTGCATTAATAGTTTGTTTATCTTAACATAAAAATATACTATCGGAAGAAAATTTACATTCTTGATAGTAACATTTAGTATGAATAAAAATGTAATTAGATAAATTTCTATGTATGGAAAAGTTCAGTAATTTGATTTCATGTTATAATGTAAAAAGCTTGAACATAGAACTGATTAGCTTTCCATAAACAACAAAAAAAATCTTCATATGATATCACCTGTCAAAATTTGGAAAATGCTCTCGCGTTCTTTAGAACAAAATTTATCTGCTTTTTTTAAAATATTTCATACAACATAAGCATTCTTCACTATACTGCATTAATAGTTTGTTTATCTTAACATAAAAATATACTATCGGAAGAAAATTTACATTCTTGATAGTAACATTTAGTATGAATAAAAATGTAATTAGATAAATTTCTATGTATGGAAAAGTTCAGTAATTTGATTTCATGTTATAATGTAAAAAGCTTGAACATAGAACTGATTAGCTTTCCATAAACAACAAAAAAAATCTTCATATGATATCACCTGTCAAAATTTGGAAAATGCTCTCGCGTTCTTTAGAACAAAATTTATCTGCTTTTTTTAAAATATTTCATACAACATTAGCATTCTTCACTATACTGCATTAATAGTTTGTTTATCTTAACATAAAAATATACTATCGGAAGAAAATTTACATTCCTGATAGTAACATTTAGTATGAATAAAAATGTAATTAGATAAATTTCTATGTATGGAAAAGTTCTGTAATTTGATTTCATGTTATAATGTAAAGAGCTTGAACATAGAACTGATTAGCTTTCCATAAATAACAAAAAAAATCTTCATATGATATCACCTGTCAAAATTTGGAAAATGCTCTCGCGTTCTTTAGAACAAAATTTATCTGCTTTTTTTAAAATATTTCATACTACATAAGCATTCTTCACTATACTGCATTAATAGTTTGTTTATCTTAACATAAAAATATACTATCGGAAGAAAATTTACATTCCTGATAGTAACATTTAGTATGAATAAAAATGTAATTAGATAAATTTCTATGTATGGAAAAGTTCAGTAATTTGATATCATGTTATAATGTAAAGAGCTTGAACATAGAACTGATTAGCTTTCCATAAATAACAAAAAAAATCTTCATATGATATCACCTGTCAAAATTTGGAAAATGCTCTCGCGTTCTTTAGAACAAAATTTATCTGCTTTTTTTAAAATATTTCATACAACATAAGCATTCTTCACTATACTGCATTAATAGTTTGTCTATCTTAACATAAAAATATACTATCGGAAGAAAATTTATATTCCTGATAGTAACATTTAGTATGAATAAAAATGTAATTAGATAAATTTCTATGTATGGAAAAGTTCAGTAATTTGATATCATGTTATAATGTAAAGAGCTTGAACATAGAACTGATTAGCTTTCCATAAATAACAAAAAAAATCTTCATATGGTATCACCTGTCAAAATTTGGAAAATGCTCTCGCGTTCTTTAGAACAAAATTTATCTGCTTTTTTTAAAATATTTCATACAACATAAGCATTCTTCACTATACTGCATTAATAGTTTGTTTATCTTAACATAAAAATATACTATCGGAAGAAAATTTACATTCTTGATAGTAACATTTAGTATGAATAAAAATGTAATTAGATAAATTTCTATGTATGGAAAAGTTCAGTAATTTGATTTCATGTTATAATGTAAAAAGCTTGAACATAGAACTGATTAGCTTTCCATAAACAACAAAAAAAATCTTCATATGATATCACCTGTCAAAATTTGGAAAATGCTCTCGCGTTCTTTAGAACAAAATTTATCTGCTTTTTTTAAAATATTTCATACAACATTAGCATTCTTCACTATACTGCATTAATAGTTTGTTTATCTTAACATAAAAATATACTATCGGAAGAAAATTTACATTCCTGATAGTAACATTTAGTATGAATAAAAATGTAATTAGATAAATTTCTATGTATGGAAAAGTTCTGTAATTTGATTTCATGTTATAATGTAAAGAGCTTGAACATAGAACTGATTAGCTTTCCATAAATAACAAAAAAAATCTTCATATGATATCACCTGTCAAAATTTGGAAAATGCTCTCGCGTTCTTTAGAACAAAATTTATCTGCTTTTTTTAAAATATTTCATACAACATAAGCATTCTTCACTATACTGCATTAATAGTTTGTTTATCTTAACATAAAAATATACTATCGGAAGAAAATTTACATTCCTGATAGTAACATTTAGTATGAATAAAAATGTAATTAGATAAATTTCTATGTATGGAAAAGTTCAGTAATTTGATATCATGTTATAATGTAAAGAGCTTGAACATAGAACTGATTAGCTTTCCATAAATAACAAAAAAAATCTTCATATGATATCACCTGTCAAAATTTGGAAAATGCTCTCGCGTTCTTTAGAACAAAATTTATCTGCTTTTTTTAAAATATTTCATACAACATAAGCATTCTTCACTATACTGCATTAATAGTTTGTCTATCTTAACATAAAAATATACTATCGGAAGAAAATTTATATTCCTGATAGTAACATTTAGTATGAATAAAAATGTAATTAGATAAATTTCTATGTATGGAAAAGTTCAGTAATTTGATATCATGTTATAATGTAAAGAGCTTGAACATAGAACTGATTAGCTTTCCATAAATAACAAAAAAAATCTTCATATGATATCACCTGTCAAAATTTGGAAAATGCTCTCGCGTTCTTTAGAACAAAATTTATCTGCTTTTTTTAAAATATTTCATACAACATAAGCATTCTTCACTATACTGCATTAATAGTTTGTTTATCTTAACATAAAAATATACTATCGGAAGAAAATTTACATTCTTGATAGTAACATTTAGTATGAATAAAAATGTAATTAGATAAATTTCTATGTATGGAAAAGTTCAGTAATTTGATTTCATGTTATAATGTAAAAAGCTTGAACATAGAACTGATTAGCTTTCCATAAACAACAAAAAAAATCTTCATATGATATCACCTGTCAAAATTTGGAAAATGCTCTCGCGTTCTTTAGAACAAAATTTATCTGCTTTTTTTAAAATATTTCATACAACATTAGCATTCTTCACTATACTGCATTAATAGTTTGTTTATCTTAACATAAAAATATACTATCGGAAGAAAATTTACATTCCTGATAGTAACATTTAGTATGAATAAAAATGTAATAAGATAAATTTCTATGTATGGAAAAGTTCTGTAATTTGATTTCATGTTATAATGTAAAGAGCTTGAACATAGAACTGATAAGCTTTCCATAAATAACAAAAAAAATCTTCATATGATATCACCTGTCAAAATTTGGAAAATGCTCTCGCGTTCTTTAGAACAAAATTTATCTGCTTTTTTTAAAATATTTCATACAACATAAGCATTCTTCACTATACTGCATTAATAGTTTGTTTATCTTAACATAAAAATATACTATCGGAAGAAAATTTACATTCCTGATAGTAACATTTAGTATTAATAAAAATGTAATTAGATAAATTTCTATGTATGGAAAAGTTCAGTAATTTGATTTCATGTTATAATGTAAAGAGCTTGAACATAGAACTGATTAGCTTTCCATAAATAACAAAAAAATCTTCATATGATATCACCTGTCAAAATTTGGAAAATGCTCTCGCGTTCTTTAGAACAAAATTTATCTGCTTTTTTTAAAATATTTCATACAACATAAGCATTCTTCACTATACTGCATTAATAGTTTGTTTATCTTAACATAAAAATATACTATCGGAAGAAAATTTACATTCTTGATAGTAACATTTAGTATGAATAAAAATGTAATTAGATAAATTTCTATGTATGGAAAAGTTCAGTAATTTGATTTCATGTTATAATGTAAAAAGCTTGAACATAGAACTGATTAGCTTTCCATAAACAACAAAAAAAATCTTCATATGATATCACCTGTCAAAATTTGGAAAATGCTCTCGCGTTCTTTAGAACAAAATTTATCTGCTTTTTTTAAAATATTTCATACAACATTAGCATTCTTCACTATACTGCATTAATAGTTTGTTTATCTTAACATAAAAATATACTATCGGAAGAAAATTTACATTCCTGATAGTAACATTTAGTATGAATAAAAATGTAATAAGATAAATTTCTATGTATGGAAAAGTTCTGTAATTTGATTTCATGTTATAATGTAAAGAGCTTGAACATAGAACTGATAAGCTTTCCATAAATAACAAAAAAAATCTTCATATGATATCACCTGTCAAAATTTGGAAAATGCTCTCGCGTTCTTTAGAACAAAATTTATCTGCTTTTTTTAAAATATTTCATACAACATAAGCATTCTTCACTATACTGCATTAATAGTTTGTTTATCTTAACATAAAAATATACTATCGGAAGAAAATTTACATTCCTGATAGTAACATTTAGTATTAATAAAAATGTAATTAGATAAATTTCTATGTATGGAAAAGTTCAGTAATTTGATTTCATGTTATAATGTAAAGAGCTTGAACATAGAACTGATTAGCTTTCCATAAATAACAAAAAAATCTTCATATGATATCACCTGTCAAAATTTGGAAAATGCTCTCGCGTTCTTTAGAACAAAATTTATCTGCTTTTTTTAAAATATTTCATACAACATAAGCATTCTTCACTATACTGCATTAATAGTTTGTTAATCTTAACATAAAAATATACTATCGGAAGAAAATTTACATTCCTGATAGTAACATTTAGTATGAATAAAAATGTAATTAGATAAATTTCTATGTATGGAAAAGTTCAGTAATTTGATTTCATGTTATAATGTAAAGAGCTTGAACATAGAACTGATTAGCTTTCCATAAATAACAAAAAAAATCTTCATATGATATCACCTGTCAAAATTTGGAAAATGCTCTCGCGTTCTTTAGAACAAAATTTATCTGCTTTTTTTAAAATATTTCATACAACATAAGCATTCTTCCCTATACTGCATTAATAGTTTGTCTATCTTAACATAAAAATATACTATCGGAAGAAAATTTATATTCCTGATAGTAACATTTAGTATGAATAAAAATGTAATTAGATAAATTTCTATGTATGGAAAAGTTCAGTAATTTGATATCATGTTATAATGTAAAGAGCTTGAACATAGAACTGATTAGCTTTCCATAAATAACAAAAAAAATCTTCATATGATATCACCTGTCAAAATTTGGAAAATGCTCTCGCGTTCTTTAGAACAAAATTTATCTGCTTTTTTTAAAATATTTCATACAACATAAGCATTCTTCACTATACTGCATTAATAGTTTGTTTATCTTAACATAAAAATATACTATCGGAAGAAAATTTACATTCTTGATAGTAACATTTAGTATGAATAAAAATGTAATTAGATAAATTTCTATGTATGGAAAAGTTCAGTAATTTGATTTCATGTTATAATGTAAAAAGCTTGAACATAGAACTGATTAGCTTTCCATAAACAACAAAAAAAATCTTCATATATGATATCACCTGTCAAAATTTGGAAAATGCTCTCGCGTTCTTTAGAACAAAATTTATCTGCTTTTTTTAAAATATTTCATACAACATTAGCATTCTTCACTATACTGCATTAATAGTTTGTTTATCTTAACATAAAAATATACTATCGGAAGAAAATTTACATTCCTGATAGTAACATTTAGTATGAATAAAAATGTAATTAGATAAATTTCTATGTATGGAAAAGTTCAGTAATTTGATTTCATGTTATAATGTAAAGAGCTTGAACATAGAACTGATTAGCTTTCCATAAATAACAAAAAAAATCTTCATATGATATCACCTGTCAAAATTTGGAAAATGCTCTTGCGTTCTTTAGAACAAAATTTATCTGCTTTTTTAAAAATATTTCATACTACATAAGCATTCTTCACTATACTGCATTAATAGTTTGTTTATCTTAACATAAAAATATACTATCGGAAGAAAATTTACATTCCTGATAGTAACATTTAGTATGAATAAAAATGTAATTAGATAAATTTCTATGTATGGAAAAGTTCAGTAATTTGATTTCATGTTATAATGTAAAGAGCTTGAACATAGAACTGATTAGCTTTCCATAAATAACAAAAAAAATCTTCATATGATATCACCTGTCAAAATTTGGAAAATGCTCTTGCGTTCTTTAGAACAAAATTTATCTGCTTTTTTTAAAATATTTCATACAACATAAGCATTCTTCACTATACTGCATTAATAGTTTGTTTATCTTAACATAAAAATATACTATCGGAAGAAAATTTACATTCCTGATAGTAACATTTAGTATGAATAAAAATGTAATTAGATAAATTTCTATGTATGGAAAAGTTCAGTAATTTGATTTCATGTTATAATGTAAAGAGCTTGAACATAGAACTGATTAGCTTTCCATAAATAACAAAAAAAATCTTCATATGATATCACCTGTCAAAATTTGGAAAATGCTCTTGCGTTCTTTAAAACAAAATTTATCTGCTTTTTTTAAAATATTTCATACAACATAAGCATTCTACACCATACTGCATTAAAAGTTTGTCTATCTTATCATAAAAATATACTATCGGAAGAAAAATTATATACTAGAAAAAACAGTTTATTATTATTACTCTCCACACTATGGAATAGGGGAGAGTCATGATTTCGCAAAATTTAAGCGTATTTTTTTTACATCAATTTCTCAATGGGTATCATGTAGAGAATGCACACTATGAGTTTCGTCGTGATGTGTTTGTGTGTATGGCGTATACGCTGTACGCCGTACGCCGTAGCATTTATCTTTTTTGTGTCCTCTCTACAGCCCAAACTATAAGTCTGATTGACTTCATATTAACATCATATGTGTAAAGTGCAAAGACCTAGAGCTGATTAGTTTTCCATAGACAACTTTTGATTTCTTCTCTATGAATTCATCATTTACGTTGTTTTTTTTTTGTGTCCTCTCTGCAGCCCAAACTATAAGTCCGATTGACTTCATATTGATATCACATGTGTTAAGTCCATAAACTTAGAGCTGATTAGTTTTCCATAGACAACGGTTCATTTTTTCCCAATGTTTCTTTATGATTTCATCTATTAAAACTGAAAAAATGCTCTCACGACCTGGAAATTAGAGATATTTTAATTTGGTTTCAACTATTTATACAACACCAAGAATCTTCATAAAATTGTATTCAAAGTTGGTCAATGTTAAAAGAAAAATATTCAACGGTTTCAAAAATTATATTTTATTTAATGGATATTTGTATGAAACTTATATGTAACAAGAGAATTTTTTTATATTTGGCAATGTTCAGTTCATTGATTTCATATTGATATAAGAATATTAATAGCTTGAACTTAGAACTGATTAGCTTTTCATAGATATCATAAAATTTCTTCATATGATATCACGTGTCAACATTGTCAAAATGCTCTAACGCTCTTTGAAACAAATTTTATCTGCTTTTTTTAAAATATTTCATACAACATAAGCAGTCTTCACTATACTGCATTAATAGTTTGTCTATCTTAACATAAAAATATACTATCGGAAGAAAATTTATATTCCTGTTAGTAACATTTAGTATGAATAAAAATGTAATTAGATAAATTTCTATTTATGGAAACGTTCAGTAATTTGATTTCATGTTATAATGTAAAGAGCTTGAACATAGAACTGATTAGCTTTCCATAAATAACAAAAAAAATCTTCATATGATATCACCTGTCAAAATTTGGAAAATGCTCTCGCGTTCTTTAGAACAAAATTTATCTGCTTTTTTAAAAATATTTCATACAACATAAGCATTCTTCCCTATACTCCATTAATAGTTTGTCTATCTTAACATAAAAATATACTATCGGAAGAAAATTTATATTCCTGATAGTAACATTTAGTATGAATAAAAATGTAATTAGATAAATTTCTATGTATGGAAAAGTTCAGTAATTTGATTTCATGTTATAATGTAAAGAACTTGAACATAGAACTGATTAGCTTTCCATAAATAACAAAAAAAATCTTCATATGATATCACCTGTCAAAATTTGGAAAATGCTCTCGCGTTCTTTAGAACAAAATTTATCTGCTTTTTTTAAAATATTTCATACAACATAAGCATTCTTCACTATACTGCATTAATAGTTTGTTTATCTTAACATAAAAATATACTATCGGAAGAAAATTTATATTCCTGATAGTAACATTTAGTATGAATAAAAATGTAATTAGATAAATTTCTATGTATGGAAACGTTCAGTAATTTGATTTCATGTTATAATGTAAAGAACTTGAACATAGAACTGATTAGCTTTCCATAAATAAAAAAAAAATCTTCATATAATATCACGTGTCAAAATTTTGAAAATGCCTTCGCGTTCTTTAAAACAAAATTTATCTGCTTTTTTTAAAATATTTCATACAACATAAGCATTCTTCACTATACTGCATTAATAGTTTGTTTATCTTAACATAAAAATATACTATCGGAAGAAAATTTATATTCCTGATAGTAACATTTAGTATGAATAAAAATGTAATAAGATAAATTTCTATGTATGGAAAAGTTCAGTAATTTGATTTCATGTTATAATGTAAAGAGCTTGAACATAGAACTGATTAGCTTTCCATAAATAACAAAAAAAATCTTCATATGATATCACCTGTCAAAATTTGGAAAATGCTCTCGCGTTCTTTAGAACAAAATTTATCTGCTTTTTTTAAATATTTCATACAACATAAGCATTCTTCACTATACTGCATTAATAGTTTGTTTATCTTAACATAAAAATATACTATCGGAAGAAAATTTATATTCCTGATAGTAACGTTTAGTATGAATAAAAATGTAATTAGATAAATTTCTATGTATGGAAAAGTTCAGTAATTTGATTTCATGTTATAATGTAAAAAGCTTGAACATAGAACTGATTAGCTTTCCATAAACAACAAAAAAAATCTTCATATGATATCACCTGTCAAAATTTGGAAAATGCTCTCGCGTTCTTTAGAACAAAATTTATCTGCTTTTTTTAAAATATTTCATACAACATAAGCATTCTTCACTATACTGCATTAATAGTTTGTTTATCTTAACATAAAAATATACTATCGGAAGAAAATTTATATTCCTGATAGTAACATTTAGTATGAATAAAAATGTAATTAGATAAATTTCTATGTATGGAAACGTTCAGTAATTTGATTTCATGTTATTATGTAAAGAGCTTGAACATAGAACTGATTAGCTTTCCATAAATAACAAAAAAATTCTTCATATAATATCACGTGTCAAAATTTTGAAAATGCTCTCGCGTTCTTTAAAACAAAATTTATCTGCTTTTTTTAAAATATTTCATACAACATAAGCATTCTTCACTATACTGCATTAATAGTTTGTTTATCTTAACATAAAAATATACTATCGGAAGAAAATTTATATTCCTGATAGTAACATTTAGTATGAATAAAAATGTAATTAGATAAATTTCTATGTATGGAAACGTTCAGTAATTTGATTTCATGTTATAATGTAAAGAGCTTGAACATAGAACTGATTAGCTTTCCATAAATAACAAAAAAATCTTCATATGATATCACGTGTCAAAATTTTGAAAATGCTCTCGCGTTCTTTAAATCAAAATTTATCTGCTTTTTTAAAAATATTTCATACAACATAAGCATTCTTCACTATACTGCATTAATAGTTTGTCTATCTTAACATAAAAATTTACTATCGGAAGAAAATTTATATTCCTGATAGTAACATTTAGTATGAATAAAAATGTAATTAGATAAATTTCTATGTATGGAAACGTTCAGTAATTTGATTTCATGTTATAATGTAAAGAGCTTGAACATAGAACTGATTAGCTTTCCATAAATAACAAAAAAATCTTCATATGATATCACGTGTCAAAATTTTGAAAATGCTCTCGCGTTCTTTAAATCAAAATTTATCTGCTTTTTTTAAAATATTTCATACAACATAAGCATTCTTCACTATACTGCATTAATAGTTTGTTTATCTTAACATAAAAATATACTATCGGAAGAAAATTTATATTCCTGGTAGTAACATTTAGTATGAATAAAAATGTAATTAGATAAATTTCTATGTATGGAAAAGTTCAGTAATTTGATTTCATGTTATAATGTAAAGAGCTTGAACATAGAACTGATTAGCTTTCCATAAATAACAAAAAAATTCTTCATATGATATCACCTCTCCAAATTTGGAAAATGCTCTCGCGTTCTTTAGAACAAAATTTATCTGCTTTTTTTAAAATATTTCATACAACATAAGCATTCTTCCCTATACTGCATTAATAGTTTGTCTATCTTAACATAAAAATATACTATCGGAAGAAAATTTATATTCCTGATAGTAACATTTAGTATGAATAAAAATGTAATTAGATAAATTTCTATGTATGGAAACGTTCAGTAATTTGATTTCATGTTATAATGTAAAGAGCTTGAACATAGAACTGATTAGCTTTCCATAAATAACAAAAAAAATCTTCATATGATATCACCTGTCAAAATTTGGAAAATACTCTTGCGTTCTTTAAAACAAAATTTATCTGCTTTTTTAAAAATATTTCATACAACATAAGCATTCTTCACTATACTGCATTAATAGTTTGTCTATCTTAACATAAAAATATACTATCGGAAGAAAATTTATATTCCTGATAGTAACATTTAGTATGAATAAAAATGTAATTAGATAAATTTCTATGTATGGAAACGTTCAGTAATTTGATTTCATGTTATAATGTAAAGAGCTTGAACATAGAACTGATTAGCTTTCCATAAATAACAAAAAAATCTTCATATGATATCACGTGTCAAAATTTTGAAAATGCTTTCGCGTTCTTTAAATCAAAATTTATCTGCTTTTTTTAAAATATTTCATACAACATAAGCATTCTTCACTATACTGCATTAATAGTTTGTTTATCTTAACATAAAAATATACTATCGGAAGAAAATTTATATTCCTGGTAGTAACATTTAGTATGAATAAAAATGTAATTAGATAAATTTCTATGTATGGAAAAGTTCAGTAATTTGATTTCATGTTATAATGTAAAGAGCTTGAACATAGAACTGATTAGCTTTCCATAAATAACAAAAAAATTCTTCATATGATATCACCTGTCAAAATTTGGAAAATACTCTTGCGTTCTTTAAAACAAAATTTATGTGCTTTTTTAAAAATATTTCATACAACATAAGCATTCTTCACTATACTGCATTAATAGTTTGTCTATCTTAACATAAAAATATACTATCGGAAGAAAATTTATATTCCTGATAGTAACATTTAGTATGAATAAAAATGAAATTAGATAAATTTCTATGTATGGAAACGTTCAGTAATTTGATTTCATGTTATAATGTAAAGAGCTTGAACATAGAACTGATTAGCTTTCCATAAATAACAAAAAAATCTTCATATGATATCACGTGTCAAAATTTTGAAAATGCTCTCGCGTTCTTTAAATCAAAATTTATCTGCTTTTTTTATAATATTTCATACAACATAAGCATTCTTCACTATACGGCATTAATAGTTTGTCTATCTTAACATGAAAATATACTATCGTTAGAAAATTTATATTCCTGGTAGTAAAATTTAGAATGAATAAAATATTTCATTGTCAATATTTGTGGTGTGGAGAGTTTAGTGTTGGCCACAACCCACTCGTTTTTTAAATGAAAGAAGACAAAATATCTAGAAAAATATGATGTGACGTTGCATTAATGCTTCAGGTTTAGTAAATAAACCTAAAAAACATTTATTTTCCATTCAGCGCCATTGCGTAATAAAAGTTTTTTTGGTTTATTTACTTAACCTGATGCGTTAATGCAACGTCATATCATATTTTTCCAGGTATTTTGTTCTTCTTTAATTTATAAAAAAAAATACTGCTTTATACCTTATATTTTTTTAGAAATTTAAGATAAATGTCTAAAATCGGGGTATGCTTATTATTTTCCTACAAGAATATATACAGAACATAATCAAAAAGTTAAGGTATATTTCTCTTTATTAATATCCAAACTAACTAGGTTATTTTTTTCAGAATGATTCGTTTAGTAATAATGATGGTATATCAAATTGAAAAAATAGGTACGTTGGCAGCAGTCACCCTCTTAAGTATAAATTAAATTGTATTTTGTTTCTTTGTAATATTTAAACTGATGGAAATTTATTATTATTCATTCATTTAATCTGTGCTCTGTTTTGTTGTGCGCTTCTTTACCTTTTTAGTTGTGCCCCTTTAATTTTAATTTATTCATACATTGAGAGACGTGGGGTATAAATCATAATATGAGTTTCTAGTGGTCGATGCTTCCCCCACTCCCCCCCCCTACCGCCCTCTTCCCTATCCTGTTTTCATAATTGTAAAAATATTTTCAAAATCGTTAACAATTGTGTATGTTATATCTTTTAGAATACTATAATTGGCAATATAAAAATTATAATTGTATACATTTTTCTTGTTTGCTGTTGTATGCTACAAAAAAAAACGTGTACGAATTCCTAATGATTAAAACAAAATAAATCCTTGTTCCTAGATCGGGTGGCAAAGTCAATTTACTATCCTATGTAAGTAATATGTCATTTTCAGCCGAATGTATTTCCAATATTAGGTTTATCGGCAGATTTTGGGAAATTGTTTCCGATTTCTAGAGTAACTGTTGTAATTTATGGAATTTTCCACCTTGGATTATTGGGGCCTATATCCTCAGTGAACTGTTGAGTGGAACAAAACATAATTTGTTGGTGGAGCACAGTGGCATATTGTTTTTAACTAAGCCAAGGTCATATTTTACTCTCAATACCAATACACCACACACCTTACACTTACTCGTTCACACTTCGCTATGGAACCAATTACCCAATGGTATACGAAGCTCCTAACTTGATGGTTTCCAAGAAGCTTCTGTAGTCAAACTATTTATCCACATTCCTTTTATCCTTCTTCCCTTCGCATCTCATCCATTTCCCTTTTTCTACATTATCGTTATTATTTTTAAATTGTGTTTTCGTTTTTATCAAATCTTGTATTATATTAAACTTGTTTTCTTTTGTGAAATCTTGTATTTATTATTATTATTTTTAAATTGTGTTTTCTTTTGTATCAAATATTATATTTTATATAATTGTTTTTAAATTATGTTTTTTAATGAAATCTTGTATTTATTATTATTTTTAAATTGTGTTTTTTTATGAAATCTTATATTTATTATTACTCATTATTTTTAAATTGTGTTTTCTTTTGTATCAAATCTTGTGTTTTATATAATTGTTTTAAATTGTGTTTTTTTTTGTATTAAATCTTGTATTTATAATTAATATTTTTTTAAAATTGTGTTTTCCTTTGTATTAAATCCTGTATTTTTATTATTATTTTTTAATTGTGTTTTCTTTCCTATTAAATCTTATATTTTTTATATTATTATTACTATTTTTTTTAAATGTCTATTGGTTTTAAAGTATTTATAATACTTGTTGCAAGTGTACTTAGTAGTGTGGTTGACTGGAAGAAATTGCCTACGGGCAATAAGTGCATTATGTATAAATTAAGCACGTCCACAGCATGATTCATATTAACATGTCAAAAACGTCACTATACATACACATAAAAATAAGAATATTGAAACAATAAGTAGGTAGGTATAAATTATTGTTGTTACAACGATTAAAATATCAGAGAATGTTATAGTGTTACAGTTGGTATCATGAAAAGCTAATATGGTAAGAAAGGCTAATCTTTAAATATTACTAACTATGTTTGATGTTATATTTTGTTTGAAGGATTTCAATAAGCTATTAAAAATATCTGCACAAACCACGTTGTATAGAATATATGCCACGTTATATACCAAGCAATATAGAAAACATTAAAATTTTATAAGTAATATTTTAATTTAATTTTCTATAATTTAAAATGGTGATATTCTATAAAACACAATGTCGAAAAATTGTATTCAACACCGGTTATATTTTTTTTCAATAAGAGTATATCAACACACGGTTTTACTGTAAGCAGTAGATCTACATACCTAATTTAATATCAGAGAATTCAGTTTAGGATATACCTACATACGTGAAATAGGGAATTTTAGTAAATCCCACTTTGTGATCGATCAATCACCGAACAAGTCATAAAAACAAATTCTTTGTTTACTCAAATTATTTTGTATTGAACGTTGGGTGGGACCGAACATATTTTCTCAATAAAATAGTTCATTTCCTCCCCAGAATATTATGTTCGACCCGAAATAAGATGAATATAATATTGACAAATAAAATATAACACAGTATTTTTTCACAGATTCGATTTATTACGATCGAACGTTTTCACCGAGCTGTCTCGGCATTGTCAAGGTCATAATCATTTAGTCTAATCAAATTTAGATTCGTTTAGACCTCGGCTATGCCGCGTTCGGTTGTAATAATAAGAATCATTGGAAAAATACGTTAATCGTCTTACAAATACAGAAAAACATAGTGAAAACCTGTTTCCACCGGGAATCATAAACATAGATTCGTGGATCAGTTGGTTAGGTATCTGACTGCTGACCCAATGGTCCCGGGTTACAATACCGGTGGAGACACAGTTTTAATTGTGTTTTCAGTCTGGATCTATGAGACGATTAATATCGTAAGTCTCCATAATGTGGCAACTTGTTATTGGGTGCGTGTTAAATTAATATTTGACATTGTACCTGTTAGTTGTCCGAGAAGTAATATTAAATGAATAAATAGACCTATGGTAGGTACAATCTACGAATTTCGATTTCAACACAACTTATAAATTATTATTAATTTGTTTAAACATACCTACCGGCCTTATTTACTATTTGCCTTACTAACTATTTGCCTTACTAACTATTTGCCTTATTAACTATTTGCCTTACTAACTATTTGCCTTACTAACTATTTGCCTTACTAACTATTTGCCTTATTAACTATTTTTCCTTACATACTATTTGCCTGACTAAATATTTGCCTTGCTTAGTATATACGGTACTATTTGCCTTGGTTACTTTTACCCCTAATTACTTTTTTTTTATTTATTACACATCAATACAAAGTTTACATATAAATCACAATTTCAAAAGGTTTACAAATTCCATTATATGCTTCATAATAACCCTCTTTAATTGAGATAAAATCTCGTGTTAAAAGAGGGGAGTATCTATTTTGTATTTTCCTTACTAACTTTTGCCTTACTTACTATTTGCTTTATTTACTGTTTGCCTTATTTACTATATACCTACTTACTATAAGCCCTTTGGCTTCTGTGCGGGAGAGTAGAAATGTATTTCAATTCATTTTCACGCAAAGTTGCTTCTCTGGGCTGGAAACACTGATTAGTTGTAAAAAATTGCCATATGGCAATAAACTCACAAGTGCTTTGCTTACTATTTCCAACTTGACTTTTCCGACGTTTAGCCAGTTTTGACAATACAATATAAAGCTGTGCAAGCGTCGGATTATCTTTTATCATACCGTTTTCATTTTTTAGTAGACAACGCACTGGCTTAGTAGGTAGCCAAAAGTACATAAGCATGCTCATACATTCCCTTAATTAAGCATAGATGCTTGCGCTATAGGCGAACGAAATCGATCGATGAAGCTAGCGTCATGGAGGTTCGAACCCGCCATCACTGGATTACTAATCCAGTGAGAAAACCGCTCTGATTTCCTAAGATTTTTACCTATATCTGGACCTCAGAGCCAGAGGGTATTAAGTCCACTTTTTGTTGAAGGTGAGGTTTTGACTTTCGAAATATTATTGAAAGAAGTCAAAACTAGTGACCGACCGAAGGTTCGGTTTCGGTTTCGGCAAGTTTCGGCAATAAAATCTAGTTTCGGCATCAGCTTCGGTTTCGGCATAAAATCTTCCGAACCTTCGGCCGCACCGAAACTCTGCGTTCGTGAATTATCGTGCGTCGTTCGGCTGACTTCGGGTAAGTTCGTGACTCGAGTGTCACCCGCCATCATCAATCAGTTCATCAGTTGAGTTCGCCGGCCAGTCGTAGTAAAAAAAATGTAGAAAAACTGCTTATTTAGCGTACAATATTAGGCTTTTTAATTACTAATAATTTAATTTATTAATGATATTTCGTTTTTTTTTTATTAGCAGAAATATAAAATATTTTTCCACATACTTACTTCAAGTATTGTTTTTTATTTCATTGAACACGTGTTAAATGTCAATAAGCCAAATTATACAATACATTTTTATTTTACCTGTCTAAAAAAGTTCCGGTTTCGGTTTCGGCCGAAACTGAGAGAGATACCGAAGATTCGGTTTCGGTTTCGGTAGAAAATCCTGTTTCGGTCGGACACTAGTCAAAACCTCACAAAGGGTATTAAGGCCACTTTTTGATAAAAGTGACTTTCGAAATGTTATTGAAAGAAGTCAAAGCCTTACTTTTAACAAGGGCATGGACTTAATATCGTCTCGCTCTGAGGTCCAGATATAGATATTTATAACACTAACGTTTATTGAAGAAGAATAAAAGGACCAATCATTATAAAACTACGCACTAAAGGGAAAACGAACCGCTTATTTTGTAAAAAACGTAAACCATTTCGCGTGAATATTAAATAACAATTATTACTGAAGCAAAAGAAAAAGAATCGAGCAATTATTACTCCTCACCTCACCTTCCCAAAATAACAAATTACCAAAGGAAATCCTGTAATTCCCGTTGGCTTCCGTGGTTCATTATTGAATAAACTTTGGCTGAAATGTTATAAAATCAACGGTGGAAGCAATTTTCGGGCAGGGAGAATGATTGGTCATTAGACACGGCCATCCAATATTCAATAGCGTAGATATTCGGTCATTAGTGAATTTATCAAAATGTTGCCACAAATAAAATTCTTGTTAATTATTTAGTGATGGGGTATGTACCAATGTCGAGTTGAATGTTAAGGTCGTGTGTTGTCAATGAAATTGCTTTTGAACTGATCGAATCGCTTTGTCAAACTGTCGATTAGTTTTGGACAATACATTCTTTACATCACTTTGAACTCCAGCCATATATCATGACATTCATGACTAATTCATTTGTCGCGCTCGCATATCATTCATTATACCCCAAAATATAATGATTAAGTAATTCTGCCGTAATTTTTCTAATAAAAATTAAGAAAAAACATTATATTTATAAGCTGTGATTTAGAATTTCTCTTTTAGTAGACCTGTTTGTCTGTAATACAAAAACTATGCTTCCTGAGATTGCGAAGTCCAACTATCATTCCATCTCTTTGGTAGTCTTCCAGGTAGACGGCGGCGACCAGAAGAGATTTAATTTGCTGCTATATACGCAAGTCTATCACTGTCCATTCTGGCTACGTGGTACCTCCAATGTCATATTCTGGATCTACTCCACTGAACGATGTCCTCTATTTCACATGTTTTTCTTATTTCATCATTGCGAACACGATCTCGGAGAGTTTCTCCAGCGATTGATCTTAGAACTTTCATTTCTTAGGATTCCCTTGGTTCGTAAAGTGTCTGCTCGCGTTTCCACAGCATACGTCATGATCGGTTGCACGCATATTTTATATATTTTTTTTTTAATAACTTCTCAGTCAACTAACAGGTACTATGTCAAATATTGATTTAACATGCACACAATACCAAGTTGCTACATTCTGGAGACTTACGATTTTAACCGACTCACAGATCCAGACTGAAAACACAATTAAATCTGTGCAGGTACTTTATCTTCTTCTTCTTGTGTCATATCAGGACGTTGACGACCACCATAGAGAAATCCTCCCTGTCCTGTGCAGCGCGAAACAGCTTCTCCACAGTTCTTATACCGGACCATTCGCGGATTTTTCGCAGCCAGGAAAGCTGCCTTCTTCCGACCCCTCTACGACCCACAATCTTCCCCTTTAGGATGAGGTACTTTATGCAGATGCTTTATTGACTTGATCGTGGACTTCAGTGTAGGTCATTATGGCTGCAGTTCTCTACACCTAAATATTTGAAACTCATTACTTGCTCCACGGGCATTATCTACGGAATATTTTTTTACTCTACACACTATGGAATAGTAGAGAGTCATCATTTCAAAATTTCTAATCAATTTCTTAACGGGTATCATGTAGAGTTTCGTCGTGATGTATTTTTATGTATGGCGTACGACGCGGCGTACGGATTATCCTTTCTGTGTCCTCTCTACAGCACAAACTATAAGTCCTATTATCCTTTCTGTGTCCTCTCTACAGCACAAACTATAAGTCCTATTCATATTTACATTTACATCGGCAACTTTACATTTCTGATCAATGAATTCATCATTTACGTTATATTTGTATTTGTGTCCTCTCTGCAGCCCAAACTATAAGTCCGATTGATATCATATATGTAAAGTCCATAAACTTAGAGCGGATTATTTTTCCATAGATATCCGTTAATTTCTTCTCTATGATTTCATCTGCCCAAATTTTCAAAATGCTTTCACGGTCTGGAAAATCGAGGTATTTTTATACTGTTTAAAATTTTGAAACAATAAAAATACACTCATCAAAAATGCATTCAAGGATTGTCAAAATTGAAAGAAAAAAAATCTATGGTCCGCCACATCAATGTGAAAAAATTTCATATTTGTATGAAAAATGTATGTAGGTATATAACAGAAGTAAAATAGCTTCTGTATGGGAAAATTGAGTGATCAACTTCATATTGATATTTTATGTGTCTCTATAGACAAGTGTATTTTTTAATCTCCACTACTATCTTCCTTAAGGGATAGGCAGTGAAACCGAACACAGCATTCTTCTATCTTTTGACACATATACCTACAGTTAATCTGCTAATTCTTTTGAAGAAGTGTAAAAGTCGACGAACAAAAAATATCTTACATGATTAGTATAAATTTCGCAAATGAGTCTTTTGCAAAAATACTTCATTTCTTTTTCATTCTCGCGTGACCAGTCATCTTGAACGTACCAAAAGTCATTCAAGGTTATTTTTTATACAAATTTTATTTGACTAAATTATACCTACCTACAATCATTTCGTATATTTGCAATAATACGTTGTTTTGTTGCTAAATGATATTTCGTGTTGATTTCAAAACGATAACTTTTATGAAAATAACGTTTTTGCGAAAATTTCGTGTGTAGTAAACGTAATTTAATCTAAAGCCCTAATGTAGTAGTTAATACACAATCATTTTATTTAAGTTAATAAATCCCATATACATATTTGCATACAAGGGAATTCAATAAGAAGGCATAATTGGTGAACGTTGCGCATGCGCATAAAGTGATTACGTAAACCAGCCGATGGCAGGTCGTAAGCCCTGTAGGTGCATAGAGTTCCTGGTTCTTCTATAATATTCCAACTTCGTCTCTATTCAGATATTAAAAAGTTTGCAAAGAAATCTTTTGTTCAGCTTACAAAAACACATTTATTCCATTAAGTAATTATTTTGACAGTTAGGTTAATCATGTTTTTTTCAATAATTGATACTGTCACTTCATGATAAAACTCTATAATCACATGGAGTTATGGAAAAGAATATAGTAAAATTATATATAATTTTTACTTCATAATTTATTTATTTATTAAAATCCTTTTTTATATGTATAGTTACATATATAAGAAGTACCTAGTACAATATAACTTTATACAGAGTAAATAAAATGTATAGGTAATTCTATAATTAAGTTGAAGTTTGTCATAAGTGTATACATATTTACATCCTTCGGTGATCGTGCTTTTGCTGTGGCTGGACCAGCCTCGTGGAATAAACTACCACCTGAACTGAGACAAATTGACAACTTAGCACTATTCAGGAAACACCTAAAAACTCACTTCTTCCGCGAGTCTTACAATAAACTGTTATAGTTATATTCAAAGCGCCCTTGAGGTGAGGTTATCACAAAAACGGCGCTATAAAAATTATCCCAATTTATTATTATTATATTTATATAAATTTTAATTTGTGGATTAGGCTACTCTACTAGGCTATGCCTGTCCCAGAATTATGTGAGTAAATCATATTTAGGTATAGGTATTATTATGATATTAAGTGTTTTTACTCCTCACTTACCCATGGGGATGTAGTGGGGAGTTATGATTTCGCATTTTTTATGGTATTTTTTTATTGCAGATTATCAAATAGTATCATGCTGAGATTGTTTTCTGAAATTTTCGTCACAATGTATCTGTGTGTGTGTGTGTGTACTATGTGGTGTGTGCTATGTACGGCCGGCATGTTTATTTTATTTTATCGATTATAGACTAAAGGTTCTATTCAAACTTTGCAAATTTGTATATCTGATACTCACTTAAACCCCATTACATTTGAAGGATATTTGATCAGTGCTTCTCATTTTTTTAACTGTCATTTCAAGTGTCCCCAAAACTAGTTTTATTTACAAATTGCTAAACAGGCACATTATTTTATAAAAAAAGGCATTGAAGAATTATCAATTTTTCATAATAAAATTATAATAAAACAAAATTTATAAATTTTTTTTCAAAATAAAACACTCATTTCATGAAAAGCTGAAAATTTTCACACAAATGTTGAATATTTGTGGAGTGCAAATATACAAATAATACAGAATTTTATAACAGATTTATAATTATCTCAATAGAGACGAAGTTGGAATATTTATTGTAGGAGAACCGGGAAATCAAGGCACCTACAGGGCTTACGACCTGTCATCGGCTGGTTTACGTGATCACTTTATGCGCTTGCGCAACGTTCACCAATTATGCCTTTTAATGAGATCCCTATCAATTCAATTTTGAAAGTTCTATATATTGTAATACTGAAATTCTTTTCGCTTGAAAATAAGGAATTTTTACTACAGCCATCTATGGGTGAAATTATGAACAACAATCTTATTATTTTTATTTATTTTGTTGGAACGCCATCTATTGAGAGAATTGGTTTTTTGTAAATAATGAAAGCTACAATTCTTATATCTGAGGTGACAATGCATTTTTCGCATAGAAGTCACCCCTGAATTGCGCCAGACTTATAAGGTCATTTTAGTCTTATTTACCTACTTGTAACAAAATATCTTTGACTCCCGACAGGGAAAAAAAATCCAATGTTTGCGCATATGCAATAATAAAAATATTCGATTACAGAATTTTATGTTCTCATTTTAATTGTGTATCCTCCTGGAGTATTTTTGCTAGTACCAGCTTACTTTAAACCTTTAATAGTAACCTAGCAATAAATTTAGGATATATTATCACTGTAAACATGGCCAAAATATGATCTCAGAAGAACAAGAGAAATGCTCTCGTTCAGAAGAGACTCACTCGCCAGAGTCATATCTGTATTAACGGGACACTGGGTTATAGGAAAGCATGCTAGAAGGCTAGGGCTGGAGGCATACGATTACTGCAGAGCATGCCAAGACGAGGAGGAGGAGGAGACAGTGGTCCACTTCCTCTGTCACTGTCCTGCTCTCTCTAGAATTAGGAGAAGCTCCTTGGGAAGTTTCTTCTATGATGATTTAATTGACATAGCGTCGGCCGACATCGGAGATATTATGACATTCATTAGCCACTCAGGCTGGTTCAAGGGGGATGAGAGAGTGGGAGGACAGCCCCATTGTGGTATCACAAAGGGCCAATTGGCCTAAGTGTGTTTTCCTTAAGAACTGCCACCCGCAAAAAAAAAAATCACTGTAATATTGAAATTATTTTGTTGTTATAGATACTTAACGCTGTATTATGTATAATGTAATTTTGTATCGTGCCAAATAAATTATTAAATTATTGTAAACTCCTTAAAGGGAGTGATGAGTTGGCCACAATACACTGGTTTTACAATATTCTTCCATTTGCCACAAATCATTCTTATAAGGGTGGGTTGCTTAATATTAGGTATAAAAAATTGTCAATACTCACTAAACTTCTATCAGTTCACAGTTGAGGAGAAGTTTATTTGGCCCCAGTTCCACAATGGCTACTGTCTGATCGTACCAGTATATCATGATGAGGGAGTCGTTGAAGAGGCGCAGTCCCGAGTAGGGCTTTATTGCGGGGGCGGAGCGCTTGTCTGTGACTGTGCGCCCCGTGCCCCCGACCAGACCCGCCAGGGAGAAACCCGGAAACGTGAAGCTGAAGGTGGGCTTCGCCGCGGCCTGCGAGGGGGACCCTAGGACGGCCGACAGCACTAGAACTACGCCCAACCCCAGAGCAGACCTCACGGCTTTGCCCCGCAACCGCTTGAGTGACCCCAAGAAACTGACGAACCAGTCGAAAATCACCATCTGAAGCGATTCAGACAACATTTTGACACAAAAAATAAATAATAAAAACTCTGACACTACCGTCCGAGTGACCTCGTCAACTTATCACCGAGTGCATCACTTACCTCACAACCTGACAAAACTATTTTTCAATACGAAAAATTTCTATATAAATATTAACTTATTAAACTATTTCATATATATATTTATCGCAATTAATTTCATATTTAAATAATTTTTTCTGTATATTAGATTTTTCTGTATATTAGATTTTTCTGTATATTAGATTATTGTATCAATTGATGTATTACTGAATATTGTTTTTTTTGAACACTTAGGATGTGACAGATCAAAAAAATTCAACAGTCTGTTTTTTTAATTTATTAACGAATCCAAAAATAAATATAGATTGTATTGAGCTAATTATTTATTTATTCATAAAACACGACACTGAATATTATATTATTAAGGCAAAAGCATTTATTTATCACACAAATCACTAATTAATTTAAAGTCAATAAAACTTCTCGCTTTAAATCATAAGTCAACATCAAAAACACAGAACACAAATAAATAAAATCATAAACACACTGTTTAATTAATTGAACACATGCTTAAAATTTGCGAAATCGCGATCGGTACGAGAACGAATGAAAAACTATTAAATTTATTTCAAAAATATAAATATTTTTTATCATATTTTGTATGCGGTAAATTTTCTCGTCCAAGGAAGATGTCTCGTCTTATACCGCGGATGGATTATTATTATTTGAGGACTGCGGTAAATTGAAATTATGAATAAAATATCAGTTGTCATCTGTGTGAGGAGGTTGGCAAAGATAGCGGACGTAATTTCAGTCCACAATGGCGATTCTATTCCCCTCGTGTGTTAATTGCATCGGGAGTATTGTGTTGTAATTTGTACAGGAATCGGCATCGTCGTGTCGATGTGTGTTGGGAGGGTTTCGGAGGGCGAGACGACACGACCTCACGGTTGAACCGCCATGGAGATACTGACTGGCCGAGAGCGAACTGCCTCTGGCGGAGGCCTCTACGGAGCTGAAAATACCCGCGCGCAGGCCCCGAAGCAGGGAGGAATAACAATAGAAACACGAACGTTTTTTTCAAAAATGTACATAAAATTGTATGGTCGATTTATTAATGATACTAATAACAAATAAGTACTACAAATTATAACATTCAATTTTTATAATTACCATTATACACTAAAATTATACATTATGCAACAAAAGCACCAATCAAAATAATTCACCCATTCAGATACTTGACATATCAAAGGATTAGGCTCTGAGAAGGTTCCTATACTGCCTGTCAATCCTAATGATTCCCGATCATGAACGCTTAAAAATCTTTAACGATTCTCCATGTATTGAATTAATTTTCAAAGAATCATTATTGAAATTATATTAAAAAAGAGATTTGATTATCCAACTATTAATGTATTTCAAGAATTTAAAGTTTCAACAGTTGAAAATATCTACAAAAAAATCTCATTGTTCCAAATTCATAAAGATATTCTTACAAATTCAAACCAATTGTCATTTTCTATAAGCAGCAGAATAAATTCACAATAAATTCACGATGTATTACCATTCCTCTTTTACGTACAACTGCCTCACAACATTTCTATAAGTATAAAGGTACTAAGTGGTTTAATGAACTCCCTTTGAGTCTTAGACTCGAAAAAAAAATATAATATATTTAAAAATAAAATTAAAAAATTGTACTGATTTATTTGTTTATTTATTGTTATTTCATTCTTGTTTTGTGTAGCTTCATATTTTTTAGTAGATGTACAAAGTTTTGGCAAATATAACAATATTAAATAGATGCTCCCCTCTTTTAACACGAGATTTTATCTCAATTAAAGAGGGTTATTATGAAGTATACTATGGAAATTGTATACCTTTTTAAATTATGATTTATTTGTGAACCTTGTATTGTTTTGGTTAATAAATAAAAAAAAAAACAAAAAAATAATTATTACCGATTTTTGCATTTTTATTATTATTTGTTTAGATAAATCTAAAATATCTAAATTACGTCTGAACAATTTTTAAATAATGCCAGTGGCTGACATAATGAACGGTAATATTATTATTTTACGAGAATGCCGAGTTCGGATCGAGTCGTGAGGATGGCAGCGGATGGGGAGATAACAAATGGTAGACCTTCTGGAAGACCACCCAAACGATGGAAGGATAGCTGGACGTCCACTTCACAAGAGCAGGCCCCGAGAATAGCAGGACACAGTCCTAACTAAAGCAGAAGAAGAAGAAGAAGAGAATGCCAAAGTCTTTTTATCTCGTTACCTAAAGCGGTGTATTTTCTATTTTTTTCATCAAATAATTTTATAATATTATTAAAATTGAGAATAGCCACGTCAATTTTTATTTTTTTATGAAGATACATTTTGATAAAGCATTTTTAAATCCAGATACAATATAGTTATCAATACAAATAATGATATAGATAAAAATCTTAAACCTAGATGGGAATGAAAACTACTTATTTATGTAAGTTAAGATTATTTGTAGACTTCAATGAAATATCCTCGTAGTAGAATCCTCGTGTTGTCCGAAGGGCAGCTATCTCGAAGACGAAAAGGTCTATAATCCTATAACGTTTCCAATGGAGTGGAGTCTGTAAACTGCGAAATTCTCTTATAGTCGTAGTCTAGAGGGTCGGTATCACTATTCAGCTCACCATGTACTCTTCACCACTCCTTACTATTGATAGTCAAGTGAACAGCCTCCTGAAGTGTTAGTGCTATTAGTCGGTCCCTATTACTAGTTGCATGTAACACATGAGATCCAACTGTCGATAGCGATAGTATGTATAGTTGAAGAATATGTACCAAACTATAAACCCATAGATACAAATTATTGAATATTTTCAGATATTTTGTTTTCTATACAACATATGTAGCTATGTATGTCAAGATAGGATAGTATGGAGGAAGATCCTTTTTCCTACCCAGAATATGCAAATAGCATGATGGTATGTATGTATGTTTGGAGATGAAGTATCAAACTATTAAGTCTTCTTACATATTGTGTATAGGCGACTGCCATACAAAATGTATGAAGCGATGTCGTCACTAAATTCAATTTTTAAAAAAATTGTTAAAAAAAAATTGAGATCTTCTACTACAATTTTAATATTTTTTATAGAAAATTAAATTATCTAGTTGGGGTGTTTCGGCTTTTTTCGATAATTGTAAAAGTTTTGGAAATATAGGCAGTTAAACTCATAAATTTATCATAAAAAAAATATTTTTCTTAATAAAAAATGTTTGAGAAACCCTGGAATTTTTTTGAAAAAATTAATTTGAGATTTTGTATTTGTCTATGTTTGTACCAATTTTCAGCGTTCTAGCGTTTATGGTTTCTGAGATATATGGAAAAATAAAATAAAAATTCAAAAGTTGATAACCCCTGACTGAAACAAAAATTCAAAATTCCGAGTATAAAAGTTTTGTAGGCCTGTAACTGTTTATATATTCTGAAATTTTAGGCTCTGTAAATTGAGCGGATCAAAAGTTATAAGGGGGGGACGGACACACAGACACACACACACAGACACACGAAATGTTCTACTCCGAATTCTGAGTAAATCCGTGTATGGAACATATATGCTGCGAAGCCTCTAAGTTGGTGTTTTTTGACTTCAAAGATGGAAAAGCCGTGAAAAAAGTAGACCTCTCCATACAATTCTCGCGTATTCTGGCTTGATACATTGTCGATATGTTAAGAAAACAAAGTTCTCCTGAACAAATCGACAGTTGGATTAGTGTCCTTCCTCTGGTAATTATTTAAGAAATATTGCCATTCAAGCGAGATCAGAGGATGTTCACAATTTAATCATTCTCATTCGCAGATTAAAACTGTTAATAAATTACTTGTAATAAATTTACTTGAGGCTCTTCGCTGCTTTTGCTGGTCAGAAAAGATTGCATTGTATCAACAAACCCGCCTTTTTATGATTTAGTGTAGATGAATGATGAATAATGAAAGAGAATAAAAGAAAATTATAGGTATTGTTTTATTGTTATGGTAGAAAATGTTATCGATAGCTGTGAGTGTCCATTCCAGCAAGTAAATACTGCATCGCGTATAGTACCACAATACAGTATTACACTATCCCATCTGCTAGACATGTTTCGATATAGTGATAGACTTCTTCTGACTGTCGCCTTTGGAAATCTCAGTTTGTAGGTTACGGTGGTCGGTAGTGGGAAGGGTCGCCGGCAAAAATTTGTCAAAGTTTATACCGCAACAAAAAATGACCGGTTCCCTTTACCCTCAAAATATTTGACTTAAAATGTCACATATTCATCATAACTTACGTAACGTTTACCATAGTATATAAATTAGAAGTACACACAATGTTAATTTTTAAGTAAATTTGACAAGGTTGTTGTTTTGGTTTTTCCCTGCACCAAAATGTCGCATTCATACAAAGTTTGAAATACTTTGGATATTTTGCGCATAAATAGTATTTAAATGGTATTCACATTTCTTGAAATCAAACATAATATTTTTTTAAACTTAAAAAACCATGTAACACACGACTTCTAACTGTCGGCGATAGTATTTATAGTTGAAGAAAACGTACCAAACTATAAACAATTAAATCCAAATTATTGAATATTTTAAGATAGACCCAGAATATGAAAACAACTTAATGGTATGTATGGAGATTAAGTATAAAACTAATGAGTTAGATATTGTGTATAGGCTACTGCCATACAAAATGTATGAAACGATGTCGCCACTATTTTCAATTTTTACATAAATGTAATGTTCTAGTTGGGTGGTTTCGGCGTTTTTCGATGTTTAAAAAAATTTAAATATAGGCATTTAAACACAAAATTTATCTTAAAAATAATTATTTCCTTGTATTTTTTTTGAGAAGGTCTGGAACTTATTTAAAAAAATAATTATTGATAATTTGTATTTGCCTATACAAAAAACCACATAAGCTAGAATGCGATGTTCAGCATTCTAGCTTATGTGGTTTTGAGATATATAAAAAAAAGTAAAAATACAAAAGTTGATAACCCCTGAGTGAAACAAAAATTAAAATTTCTGAGTTATAAAAGTTTTGTAGGCTTATAACGTACTATATTTTATGAAATTTTGGGCTCTGTGCATTAAGCAGATCAAACTTATAAGGGGACACAAACACACACTGAATGTTCTACCGAATTCTGAGTAAATCTATATAGAACATAACTGCTACGAAGCCTTCAAGTTGTTGTTTTTTTGCCTACAAAGTTGGAAAAATCAGGAAAAATATACATCTGTCCATACAAATCTCACGTGCCAAGGAATGATACTATGAGAACTAAATTCTCTTGAACAAATCAGCAGTTGGATAATATAGTAAACTTTAACATTGTATTAATCGCCTTTTTGAGAATTCATGGCTCAGTGGATTCGGTATCTGACTCCTGAGCGAAAGGTCTCGGGTTCGATTTCCGGACGTTTTTTAATTGTGTTTTCAATCTGGATTTGTGAGACGATTAATATCGTAAGTCTCCAGAATGTGGCAACTTGTAATTGGGTGCATGTTAATATTTGACATAGTACCTGTAAGTTGCCCGAGAAGCAATATTAAATAAATACCTAAATTGTCTTTTTTACTCCTCACTGTGATCGATGCGTTAGTGTGAGTGGTCCTATAAAGTGGAATAGATTGCCTCCAGATGTCCGTAATTCACAGAGCAAGAGCACTTTCTCTAAATGACTGAAAACAGCTTAGTTTCGTAGAGCAACATAAGACAGAATATAAGCGCCATTGGAATGATTCTGAATCATTTAACGGCGCTATATAAATGATCTATATTATTATTATTGCACTGTTGGTAAGCCGTTCGGTTTCTGTGCGGGCGTCCTGGGTTCGATTCCCAGTAGAGGAGAAATATATTTAAATTCATTTCTCACGCAAATATTGCTTCTCTGGGCTGGAAACACTGGTTAGTTGGAAGTAATTGCCATACGGCAATAAACTCGCCACTTGCGCATGGTGCAAGGAAGTGTTTATTATTATTATTATTATTATTATAATGAAGTCGTGAGAGGACCATGATGATATAAAGATGAGATCTTCGTTTATAATATTACGAATAGCATAAATTATAAAAATATTCATTGACGATGAATTGAATGTAGGCACAGTTGAAGATCGACGGTACTGATAGATGATAAGATGGAGAATAAATGGGGAGACACCTTAAATGACCCCATCCTTGAGAGTGATGAGATCAGATACATTGAATTTCCACTGCTTTAATTTAATTATTTTTTTGTATAATTTCATTCGACCGAAAATATAACGGCAATACATCCCACTTTAAATTGTATATCGGGCCAATAGCCTACATTTCCATTAAACATTATGCAAGACTATTAAACAATACTGAACTCACAACTTTCTGCTATATTATTAATTCAATTGATACTAACTTATCTTATTTACAATTTATTAACGACTAATTTCTTTTTTAATTCACCGTTAAGTTATACTTTAACATAATATACATATTGATATATCGTGTATTTCTTCCGGTACCAGAGGAATCTTTATATGAAATGAAATTATTTATTTCCATTTTTTACACATATAAATAACAATAACAAAAAAAATAACCATATTTTAAAAATATTTATCATAAACATAGTATGTACAATTTTTCCTATTTGGAAATTTACTGCCTCACTAGACAAGTCTGTTCTGAGGCAGCACTCTTTCAATTTGACCGTGGTTACATGTTTTTGGATGCAAAATAATTAACTGAGATAATTAAACATAAACAAAAAAGAAAAAAATATAATCAGAAAATAAACCGTGAACTGCAATGTTAATGTGTTGCAAAGTAACTCTATCCAAAAATAATGAAACACACACACACACAACAGTAACAGTAACATATAAAATGAAGGTAAAAACCGATGCACATCAGTTCCCAAAACGTAAATATGATTTTTCTGTCTTACTCGTATACTCGTATTCATTAATTTATTATTATTATTTTATTTGAAATTTATTTAACTTTGATATTTAATTATTTATTTATATGGCAACTTAAAAATATGGTATTAAGTGCGTGATGAATGATTGGATGACGTAGTACCTGTTAGATGTCCGAAGAGCTATATCAATAAATAAAAAAATAATAATTAATAAATACATAAATAAATAAATCATAATTAAATCATAAATAAATAAAAAAAAGAAATAAATAAATAATATATATATGAATAGGTAAATAAATAAATAAATAAATAAATAAATAAATACATAAATAAATAAATAAATAAATAAATAAATGAATGAATGAATGAAAGAAAGAAAGAAAGAAATAAATAAATAAATAAATAAATAAATAAATGAATGAATGAATGAAATAAATAAATAAATAAATAAATAAATAAATAAATAAATAAATAAATAAATAAATAAATAAATACATAAATAAATAAATAAATAAATAAATAAATAAATAAATAAATAAATAAATAAATAAATAAAAATAAAGAGTAAAATAATATTATATAAATGAATATATTATTTGATCAAGGAAATAGAAACAACCTGTGATTTAAAATTGTAATTGAATTATTTTTAATAATGTATAAATCTTCATACTAATCATGGATATAACAATTCTCACGTTTTCTCTCTTGACATACTTGACATAACATGATACATATACATATATGTAACATTTAAAGGATGTTAATCCAACTGTCGATTTGTTCAGGAGAACTTTGTTCTCTTAACATATCGACAATGTATCAAGCCAGAATACGCGAGAATTGTATGGAGAGGTCTACTTTTTTCATGGATTTTCCAACTTTGAAGTCAAAAAACACCAACTTAGAGGCTTCGCAGCATATATGTTCCATACACGGATTTACTCAGAATTCGGAGTAGAACATTTCGTGTGTCTGTGTGTGTGTGTGTCTGTGTGTGTGTCTGTGTGTCTGTGTGTGTGTCTGTGTGTCCGTCCCCCCCTTATAACTTTTGATCCGCTCAATTTACAGAGCCTAAAATTTCAGAATATATAAACAGTTACAGGCCTACAAAACTTTTATACTCGGAATTTTGAATTTTTGTTTCAGTCAGGGGTTATCAACTTTTGAATTTTTATTTTATTTTTCCATATATCTCAGAAACCATAAACGCTAGAACGCTGAAAATTGGTACAAACATAGACAAATACAAAATCTCAAATTAATTTTTTCAAAAAAATTCCAGGGTTTCTCAAACATTTTTTATTAAGAAAAATATTTTTTTTATGATAAATTTATGAGTTTAACTGCCTATATTTCCAAAACTTTTACAATTATCGAAAAAAGCCGAAACACCCCAACTAGATAATTTAATTTTCTATAAAAAATATTAACATTGTAGTAGAAGATCTCAATTTTTTTTTAACAATTTTTTTAAAAATTGAATTTAGTGACGACATCGCTTCATACATTTTGTATGGCAGTCGCCTATACACAATATGTAAGAAGACTTAATAGTTTGATACTTCATCTCCAAACATACATACATACCATCATGCTATTTGCATATTCTGGGTAGGAAAAAAGGAACTTCCTCCAAACTATCCTATCTTGACATACATACCTACATAATATATGTTGTATAGAAAACAAAATATCTGAAAATATTCAATAATTTGTATTTATGGGTTTATAGTTTGGTACATATTCTTCAACTATACATACTATCGCTATCGACAGTTGGATCTCATGTGTTACATGCAACTAGTAAAATATAATATAAATACATTCACTCACTATATTATGCCTGCGTACCTATTTTTACTCTCCACACTATGGAATAGTGGAGTCATGATTTCAAAATTTTAAGCGTATTTTTTTTGCATCAATTTTTAACGGGTATCATGACGTATAGAGTGCACATTGTGATTTTCGTCGTGATGTGTTTGTATGTATGGCGGATTTTTCATTTTGTGTCGTATCTACAGCCCAAACTATAAGTCCGATCGACTTCATATTAACATCATATGTGTAAAGTGCATAGACCTAGAGCTGATTAGTTTTCCATAGATATCCGCTAATTTCTTCTCTATGATTTCATCTGTCCAAATTTAAAATGCTTTCACAGTCTGGAAAATCGAAGTATTTTCATACTGTTTGAAATTTTATACAGCAAAACTACACTCGTCAAAAATGTATACAAGGATTATCAAAATTTAAGGAAAAACATCTATGGTTTGCTATATCAATGTGAAATAAATTTCATATTTTTATGAAAAATGTATATAACACAAGTAAAATAGTGATTAACTTCATATTGATATTGTATGTATCTCTATAGACAAGTGAATTTTTTACTCTCCACTTCTATCTTCCTCAAGGGGTAGGCAGTGAGAACCGAACACCGCATTCTTCTATCTCGACACATACATCTCCTCATCAACATTGATACACTGTCTCATACATGCTCATCTAGCTGGTAATGCATTTTTACTTAAAATTTCTCAACAGGTATCATGTAGAAAATACTTACTATGAGTTTCGTGACAATGATTTTGTGTGTATGGTGTATTGTGTAAACTATTGTGTGTTCTGGGATTCTTATATTTGAATGTAATAGAAATGTTCTTCATAAAAATGCATTTAGAGATTGTCAACCTTTCAAGAAGTAAAAATGAACTCTTACTATGGTGTGGAGAGTTTAGTGTTGGCCACAATCCATCCGTTTTAATTAATTTTATATTCCATCTTTACTACTAATCGAATCATTTTGTAAAAAATAACGAAGATAGTTTGGATATTGATAAATAAAAATATTTCTCAACTTTTTAATTGTATTTTAATTGTATATATTTTATTTAGATGTAAAAAAATACAATTTCTTACATCTAGTACAAACGAAAATAAAAACAAACAATAAAAATAAACAAATAAACATCGGATGACTAAATGAACACACAAAAAAGACACGTATCTATCAATAACAATAAAACACAAAGTAAAAAAAAATGAAAACACACTACCACAATAGAAGACATCAAAGACATGAAAAAAAATAATAATAACAATATAGTATCAAAACAAGCAAAACAGATATTATAGAATCTTAGAACATAATATATAAACAATAGAAACACACGATTTTTAAAAAAACTTTTGTTTTATGTATTCAGCACCTAAGCGACGAAAAGAAGCAAGACTAGACGCCTCCTTTACAGATTCAGGCAAATCATTATAAAGTTGTAAGCCTTTGTAGTACACACTATTTTGTGTACCTGCCAGGTTTGTCTGCGGCAGTCTAAAGTCCCGCCTACTTCTCGTCGGGTATGCGTGAACTTCAAAATTGTACATAATATTTTTTTGTAAATAAGGTGGTAAAAGTCTATTTTTTAATTTGTAAATAAAAATTAGCACATTCAGAATTATTTGTTGTTTCACTGTCAACTGCTGTTTCAACTGCTCAAGCATATATTCAATACGGGTAAATCTATTGCATTTTAATATTGTCCTTATTGCTCTGTTTTGTATTATCTGTAGTTTTTTATTTTCACCTACATTGCTCATAAATAATACACTTGAGCAGTAGTTAATGTGCGGAACAACAATGCTATTATACACTAATTTAGATGTTTTTAAATCAAGTTTATTTCTTATCCTTCCTAGAAATCCCACCTTCTTCGCGATTTTCTTCGTAATACATAATATATGCTTGTCAAATCTCAATTTATTATCAATTAATACTCCCAAGTATTTTATGTCTTCAACCTCCTCAATTTCCTCATCATGAATCTTAAGTGTGTACTTAGTGTCACTAAGTATCTGTTTACCAATAATCATAAATTTACTCTTGGATACATTCAATTTTAATTTATTTTTACTAAGCCAGATAGCAATTAATTCCAAATCAAATTGAATTTTCTCAAGACAAAGTTCAATACTATCACCACTTACATATATCAATGTGTCATCTGCAAATAATTTGATTTCGCAAAATTCAAGACATTTTATAATATCATTGATTTATATAATGAACAATATTGGGCCAAGAACTGAACCCTGAGGTACGCCTTTATCTGTTACCTGCGCATTAGAAAAAAATGTCCGTATTAAGTTATTTGTTTTCTATTAAATAAATAGTCAACAAACCACTTATTTTCAGTTCCAATAATTCCAATACGACGCAGTTTCTTGATAAGTTCCTCTCTATCAATTGATTCAAACTCCCGTTTGAGGTCTAAGAACACCGCCATAATTTTTAATTGTGTTCTGTATATATTCTTTTAGAAAAATGAATAACTCATCTAATATTTCTTATAGCGTAGCGTAGAGCTATCTTTTATATATTTTTTTAATTAAAGAACACGAAAATATGTTCTGACATTTGCAATTGCACTGAATGAAAAATTATGTTTTTTTTTAGTTTTTATTCAAAACCTGATGCATACATGTTAATGTCAAACATATTTTTCCCGACATGTTTGTGTTCTGTTATGAATAATAATATAAATTTCTCTACGATTTTAGATTTATTACTAAAATAAGATAAATGTTAAAAATCGGGGAAGAATAATTATTTTCTTACCTACAACAATATATACCTACAGAACAAAAAACTTAGTGATTAAATGTTTTGTGTATTATTTAGTAGTTGTGCACATTGCATTTGTGAATGTAACAATACAAAATAAATACTCCCCTCTTTTAACGCGAGATTTTATCTCAATTAAAGAGCATTATTATGAAATGTATGATGGAACTTGTAAACCTTTTTAATTGTAATTTATATGTAAATTTGTATTGATTTGATTAATAATAGAATAAAAAATAAATATAATGCAAAAGTTAAGGAATATTTTTCATCATTAATATCCAAACTATCTAAGTTTCAGGTTAGGTTCCACCATTATTATATTTTACTGACTATATTTCTATTTTTTTTAGAATATTGAATAAAGCCGAAACACCCCAACTAGATAAATTAATTTTCTAAAAAAAATATATTCATTATAGCAGGACATCCTTGACTATTTTTTAACAATTTAAGTTTAAAAAAATATGAAAAGAACTTACTCACACACTATTCTATCCTGACATACATGTTTTGAATAGAAAATAAATAAAATTTAGATATTCAATAATTTGGATTAAAGGTTTGGTATGTATTTTTCGCCATCGACATTCGGATCTCATGTGTTATATGCAACTAGTTCTAGATGTTTTTCTTATTATTTATTTATTTATTTGTTTATTATTCAAATTCTTATAATAATGGTTACAACAATATACCTATCATATTAAGGCGAAGCCTGTGTGTGGGGAACATTTATAAATAGATTCAAAAATTATATAAATATTACTTATGTATATGAATGAATAAAATAATCTTTATCAGTAAAATAATAGGTAATACCAAACACTTCCTTGCACCCTGCGCAAGTGGAGAGTTGATTGCCATATGGCAATTTCTTTCAGAGAAGCAACATTAGCGTGAGAAATTAATTTAAATAAATTTCTCCTCTGCTGGATACCGAACCCAGGACATTCGCACAGAAACCAAACGGCTTACCAAGTGTGCCACGACGGTCGGCATACAACAAGAAATTTATAACCTGCTATAAAGATTGTATATATCCAGGCGCCGTCGCATGATATTTATCACCACGGAATATGTCGCCAAAATATGCTGCTTTGCGTCTCTTGACAGTGGTCAGAAACCCTTTTTCTCCATCATATTTAGAACATCTCAAATGCTTTTTCACTGTTGAGATTTTGAGAGTCCAAACTTCCACTCCATACAACAGTACTGGCATCATGTATGCTTTAAGTACTTTAACAGCTCTCCATCTTGTACTTAGCTTTAGATCTCAGTTGTACAGCATTTTTTGCATTTTGTAGTAGGTGGATCTCGCCATCTCACTTCTGGTCGGAATTTGAGTTCCACTCATCATTCAACCAGCACCCCAAGTATTTAAAATGGTACACTTGAGGGCAAGTCTGGTCAACTGGCGAAATCAAAACTCTCACGATTACTCATGGATATAATTATATAATTATAATATCTTAAGATGTTATATAATATCTAAAGATGTTATTATGGGTAATCACGATGGTTTTGATTTCGCCGGTTGGTCAGACTTGCCCCCCTGTTCTATTGCACAACCATCAAATGAGAGGCTTATCTCCGTTTGATTACTAACATGATTTCAATCATACCAACATAACCACGAAGTACACTTTTAAATTAAACCTACAATAATTCCATCATAACAATGATTATTCGTCAAGTTATAATGATAGTATATATCCAGGCGTAATAGTTTTATATGCAACATGATTGTAGTTTGTATTTTTTTTTTTCAAATCATTGTATAATTTTAATATTTTAGTTTTTGAAGAAATTTATAGACATTTGTCGGCCACTTGTGAAGAATGAATGAAGAACGCCTGACGAAGAAAATACAAATACAATAATAGAATAAGAGGTCGGGGGAGCCCTAGAAAAGGATGGCACGACCATGTCAACTAACTTATTCAACTCCGACATAGACATATTTTTGATTCACATATGGCATTTAAAACAAACTTATATCTAACATCGTGACATTATAACAACTAAGTACTTACTAGTTGCATGTAACACATGAGATCCAACTGTCGATAGCGATAGTATGTATAGTTGAAGAATATGTACCAAACTATAAACCCATAGATACAAATTATTGAATATTTTCAGATATTTTGTTTTCTATACAACATATGTAGGTATGTATGTCAAGATAGGATAGTATGGAAGAAGATCCTTTTTCCTACCCAGAATATGCAAATTGCATGATGGTATGTATGTATGTTTGGAGATGAAGTAACAAACTATTAAGTCTTCTTACATATTGTGTATAGGCGACTGCCATACAAAATGTATGAAGCGATGTCGTCACTAAATTCAATTTTTAAAAAAATTGTTAAAAAAAAATTGAGATCTTCTACTACAATGTTAATATTTTTTATAGAAAATTAAATTATCTAGTTGGGGTGTTTCGGCTTTTTTCGATAATTGTAAAAGTTTTGGAAATATAGGCAGTTAAACTCATAAATTTATCATAAAAAAAATATTTTTCTTAATAAAAAATGTTTGAGAAACCCTGGAATTTTTTTGAAAAAATTAATTTGAGATTTTGTATTTGTCTATGTTTGTACCAATTTTCAGCGTTCTACCGTTTATGGTTTCTGAGATATATGGAAAAATAAAATAAAAATTCAAAAGTTGATAACCCCTGACTGAAACAAAAATTCAAAATTCCGAGTATAAAAGTTTTGTAGGCCTGTACCTGTTTATATATTCTGAAATTTTAGGCTCTGTAAATTGAGCGGATCAAAAGTTATAAGGGGGGGACGGACACACAGACACACACACACACAGACACACACACAGACACACAGACACACACACAGACACACACACACACAGACACACGAAATGTTCTACTCCGAATTCTGAGTAAATCCGTGTATGGAACATATATGCTGCGAAGCCTCTAAGTTGGTGTTTTTTGACTTCAAAGTTGGAAAATCCATGAAAAAAGTAGACCTCTCCATACAATTCTCGCGTATTCTGGCTTGATACATTGTCGATATGTTAAGAGAACAAAGTTCTCCTGAACAAATCGACAGTTGGATTAATTTTATTTTTCCTAACCATCCTCAGCAATATTTTTTTTCTTCTCAACTTATGAAGCTGTCAATATATGTTCGTCTATCATGTATACACACACATGCACACCCACCGTCACACACACACATACACACCCACACACTCTTTTTAGATATCTCAATCATACACACATACATGTTGTTACTCTTCTTTCATGCGTGCACCCACACTAATTCACACTTTTTTAATGTCATCTTTCGATATTAGGTATAGTACGTAAGAGGTACATGTCTTATTGTATTTTTGCTCTTCTTCTTTTCGTGTCGGTCAAACTACAGCCCCCCTTCGCTCCCAAAATGCCACAACTCCAACTACTCTGTCCTCGAGGCAGGCTCGCTCCGCAAAGTCTCTCCAGTCACACCGTTCGGGAATCAATGGACATGTTAGGAGATGCTCGGTGTTCTGCTCCTGCCCACACTCACACATCGAGTCCTCAATAATTCCCCATCTCTGTAGGTTCTTCTTTGTGCGGCCTACCCCAGTCCTAATCCTGTTTAAGGTTTTCCATATTGGCCATGGGAGGTCATGACCTGGTGGTAGGGTTTCCATTGGGGTGTTGAATATAGTCCCTTGCGATTCCCTTGCTGAGTCCCTCCATAGACGTTTTCTTGCATTCTCGGGTGTGTCTGTCAAGGGGTTGGTTGCATTTAGGAAGCTCCTCCTGGACTTGAGGCGACTAATTGGTGGTTGGTGTCCATATAGTATATGTCTCTGGTCAGTGATTTGCTTACTTCTCTCCGCCTGTGCTATCATCTCCCGCCGAATATTTGGTTGGGCAATTCCGCTGAGAGCATATATTTTGTTAGAGGGTGTTGGTTTAAGGCATCCTGTTATGAGTCTATTTGCCTCATTTAGGGAAGTGTCCATTTTTTTTGCGTGCATTGATTGCCACAAAACAGGGCAAGCATACTCGCCAGGGGAGTACGACAGTGATATCGTGGATGTTCTGAGCACGTCGGGACTTGCTCCCCATTTTGAAGCAACCAGGTTACTTATAATGTTGTTCCTAGCAGACACCTTTTTCTGTATATCTGTGCAATGGGTTCTATAAGAGAGGGTTCGATCCAATTTTACCCCCAGATATTTTGGTTCTGCGCAGTTCTCTAATTCAACGCCCTGCCAATCAATTTAAGCTCACTTTAGCTTCTTTGTATTTTAAATGGAAGGAGCACACTTGCATTATTAGTATTTTTGCTTATTTCCTTTTAATAATTGTATGCATGTACAGTGTGCTGTCCTTTGTTAAATAAAATAAATAAATATTCTGAAAGATGGAAATGTAAGATGCGTGAACAACAGACAAAATATGTACGAAGCGTGAATGTTGATGAGGCGATAAATGTTTGTCAAAATAGAAAAATTTGGGGTTCGGTTCTCTCTGCCATTCCATTGAGGGAACATCCCTTTAAGATCGACCATCAATAATTCACACTCAATTTAGTTTTCAATGTAAGCGTTGTTTATTATATTTTGTGATTTTCTTCTTTTTACGCCTTTTTAATTAACTTAACTTGTCTGTGTATAATGGAATTTTGGAATATTTTTTAAATAACTTCCTGGCCAGTTTGAGCTCTGAATCCTCACTCTGAAGCTCGGAATTTTTAAACATTCAATAATAATGTATGTTAAAAACTGTTTCCATCTTGATACATTTGATATTTTGATATTATTCAACCATTTAGTAACTTGAATTGTGCTATACATTTTGCATAAAATCAGGCGTTATTTATATAGGTTTTAAATTTTATTTTTTATGTATTTACAAAATACATAATGATATAGGTACTATGGTAAAATTGTTGCATTACCTCATCAAAAAGATTAAAACCTTGTGATTTATGAGGGAATCATTTGAGATTAGATAATAGGTACAATTAATACATAATTGTACAAAGGTGAAAAAAAACAATAGGAAATTTGTAACAATTTTGGTCATATCAATATACACCAGTTTAGGTTGTGATTTCTTTTTCAGTCTTTGTATGATCTTTTAAAATCTGATTTATTTTATCTGGGAGGCAATTGAAATTCTTTATTCCCATATAAATGTAACTGTCAATTTTATTTAACTTGTTCTAATTTCAACGTGAAGAAAACTGAAAAGGGTGTGCACAGTTTTTTTTTATATTTATTTATTCTTATCCTTTCGTTTATTAAATAAAACACTACTTACTTTACTTTTTGTGTTGCTACGGCTTTTCCTGCGCCTTTGGCTGCATCATCGAGTATTTTCCTTCTACACTCTTGGCTCCTGTTTGGCCAGCCACTTCACAGACTCTGGAGTCGCCCTATGGATGTCCAACCAGTCTCCTTTATACCTCCGTATCGGGCACTCCTCTACTAGATGATGGATAGTTTGGCTTCTTGCTCTACAGTCACATTCCGGAGAATCCCTTTTTCCCCATTTCCACATTAATTTGGTAGTTACATCGTTCTTGACCTGTACGAATTATGTTTTGCTTAATCCAAACCTGGGACCCTTTTGTTTTCGTTTTTTGGTTTTGTTTTGTTTTTGGGGATAATCACTGGATGCGTAAGGCCAACTGCACTCCCGTGGCTCCCTGTGCTTTCGAGCAATGCTCCTCCTGATTTGCGCAGGAGCCAGACTACAGCTAGAGAACTCGCCAAGATTGAAAAAAAATAAAACACTCATTATAAAAGATAACTGTTTTTTTTTTATATTTTAAAATATTTCTACCGTGTTAATAAGAAAAGGAAAAAATACTATTATATTTTGCCTGTTCGATGAATATTTTCCTCTACGCTATATGATACTGGAATGTGCTATAAATATATTGAGGATAATCTCATATTTCATTCATACACAAAGAAATTTGTTGAAAAACAAATAAAATTTATAAATGGTGTGGGTTTCGCTATAACTCATAATTAATTCTGTTGAAACTAACAAAGATTTTAATATGCAAGAGGACAAAGTTTTATTAATTCTTGTATTAATCAAATTCAAACGTTTTTTGTTAGTAATTTCATTCCTTTAATATAGCCATACTATCGCTCATTTCAAACTAATTCAATAAACTATTACTCAAAAACTTTTTATTTATGTAATTAACATTGAAAGAGATGTTATAAGAAGCAGTGGTCGCTAAATGATGGACTTACAAAATATATTATTTTAACTAAATAGTGGCGATTGTTTTATTTATGTCAACCTTCGTGGGTACCTATCTGACTGCTGATCCGAAGGTCCCGGGTTCGATTCCCGGTAGAGACACAGTTTTTAATTATGTTTTCAGTCTGGATCTGTGAGACTTGTTATTGGGTAATTAATATTTTTGATAGTACCTACCTGTTCGTTGCCCGAGAAGTAATATAAAAAATGATGTGTTTATTTTAATTCAATGCTATTCTAATTTCAAAGGCTTCCAAATTGTCTAATTTTAATAGATCGGAGCTTCTCGTTGCTGTAAGTGGGTCTTGTCGATCATTTAGCGTTCTGTGAAGGGGCCGTTTACAGTCCCCATATGCAGAGCGGGTGGTGGTGGGAGTAGCTAATTTTAAACCTTGGTTATTTGTATGTATGTGAAAAATTTAAACCTCTTTCTTCACAAATGTGTAGTTATAATTAGTTAAATGGTTCGCGATTAGCTTCGAAAACGTTCTACCGAAAATACTCAAATTCGTGGTTAGTAAAAAGTATTGTATATATTTTTATTTTAATTCGTCAAAATGTGACACAAATTTATAGCTAAATCGTATGTAGACAAAAAATATGCTTGGTTAGAAGAAATTGTACACCATAATATATTAAATAAAAATATTTAAAGACGTGTAGGTACGTCTGATTGACAACCCATCATTGACTGATGGAATGCAATCAGACCACAGATGTATTCTAAGTTTATTCTATAGATACTACCACGAGAGATGCTCAGAAGAACTTGCATCCCTGGTCCCTCTTCCACCCATTCACAATAGAGTCTCACGTTTTACTCAATCTCCACACCCGTTCACAGTAAACCTTCAATTTACACGAACCAGTCGCTTCTCGAACTCTTTTATTAACACAGCAGCCCGGCTGTGGAACGATCTTCTGAGTTCTGTGTTTCCACCTTATAACCCGGGTCTTTTAAAACCCGAATTAATATTTTCCTGAGCAGAATGCAAACCCTCCCCAACGCTACGTAGTGCGCTTCTTCGCAAGAGCATAATGGGCTCAAACCCTAATTACTGGTGTCACCTATAAATTTTATAAATTTGTGTATAATATAAAGTTTTAAAAAATAATCTTCAATATGACTATTATTGAAGAAACTCATCGTTTTAAAGAATTTCACATACATGATGTTACTTCAAGATGAAAAAAAATGTTTCTGATATTTTATTTGCTTTATATTGCAATTCACCCTATTTAAAGTGCTACATGCCTTCTGATTTACTTTAAACCAAAATAAGCAACACCAAAATTTATATACATACATACATACAATCAGGCCATGTCCCTACTTTTGGTGTTGAGAGCTTATTTTAAACAAAAAAACATTTGAGAGCTTATTTTAAACAAAACTCTATTTTTATATACATACCATCACGGCATATCCCACAATGTGGGGTTCCCAGCGATAGGTGTGCGAGTGTGAGATCCTTTATAAAAGGAAGCACGAATATGCATGTAAAAAATAATTATGTAAAATAAAAGTGAACATTAACTGAAACTTTAATTTCGTTATGAGAATTAAAAAAATATATATTTAGGAATAAAAAAAATATTATACTTTATTTCCATAAACATTTTCAACAAAAAATCTTTTAAATTAGGTATACAATTTTATAATAATTATCTTTTAAAAGTTTTCGCATCTCTGAATTACCTTTATTATGTCATTATTGCCAATTTAGGTAATATCGAATTGCGAAAATTGTTTTCAATCTTTTATTCAATATTTTATATATATAAGATGTCTAATTTGTCAAAAGTTAAACTCGGGTATCACACATTAGATTATATCAAGTTATAATATGAATTTTTTGATTGTAGCGTTGATCGTCATAACTGTGTCGGTGAATTTGACCAATGGCTTTTTGACAGTTCCTAGTGAATCAGATAGTTCTGCGGCAAGTCTTGGATCTAACAAAAGTCCGATGGCATATTCTGGACTTCGTGTCTCCAGAAAGTCAACCCTCAAGGTGTACTGGTTTCAGTATACCGTGGCTATTTTAGAGTATGCAAAGTTCCGTCGGATTATCAACTGTGAAATTATCGACACTATGTGAGTTATGTTTTTTATTTTCTTCCTGTTTTTACTTATATTGTCAAATTCTAAACGGATCTCGTGTGGATATATTGCCAGAAATTTTTATTTTATTTTTATTTCCATAGCACAGGCAAGTCAATACAATAATTCTTTAATTACCACTTTAATACGTGTTAGCTACATATCATAAAGTAAAAATTGCCATCTTAAAAGCAGAACATGATAATATTAATCAATTAAAAGTAATCTAACGTAGAAAAAACCTTCGATAGTTAAACTACTTAAATAAATATATTTTACTTGTGTACAATAATGTATATGGCATGAGAACATGGGAATATCTCCTGCCAAAAATACTAAATGATATGAATGAAGAGCTCTTGCATATATACACTACATGCCCAAAATATTTTACCCACTTGAAAAGGTACATGATGAGGTCCGATGACGACAGCTATGTGCTCTAAGAGCATGCTCTTTGAGTTGCTCGGCTGTCGTAGGTTGGAAACTGCATCGTATTATGCATATTAAAACTAACAAATACTGAACTCGTCAACCTCAGAAAAACCCTGAGGGTTTCGATAGTTGACTATGTGTTATATTATAAATGTCACTATATAAAAAAATACAATGTGAAAGCCTGCTCTGAGGCAACACTAACAATAATTTTTAATATACATAATATAAAGGAGCATTTTTTGTGCGAATATAACAAATTTCTATGTTTTATCTTTTATCACAGTTACATAAGTTACAACACATAAAATCTTTGAATAAACATACAAAACAAAAAAAAATGTAATTGTGGGGATGAGAGTGTGTATGTGTGTGTGTGTGTGTGTGTAAAAGGGTGATTTGAAGATATGTGTAAGAGAAGGTGCACTAAGGCGTATGAAAGTATTTTTTCCGAGTACCAATATGTAAGTACTATCTTCTGAGATAAACTTGTTTTATTTTTTCAGGAATACAGGATCATTTAAGAATCTACTGAACAAACTGTCCAATTCTCGTAAACAGCGTCAAGTATCTTTTAAAAGGATGATAAACATTATCTCACAATGCAGAAAGGTAATCAATTTTAAACGTTTTGAGGTATAATAATTATTGTTAACCTTTTTTGTGAATATTTTATTGTGTTTATCATTAATTGTGATATTACATAATTGTGAGCTCTATTTGTGACAATTTATTGTATCTTACATATTGTTCATTCAATAGTTGTGAGCTCTTTTTGTGACAATTATGGCTTATATATTGCTCATTTACTTATTTTGAGCTCTTTTTGTAACAATTGTAGCTTACATATTGTTCATTCACTAATTGTGAGCTGTTTTTGTAAGAATTGTATCTTACATATTGTTCATTCAATAATTGTGAGCTCTTTTCTTCACTATTTTTCTGTGGAGTTCTGTGGAGATTTTGACATCGTGGTGTTTTACACATGTCATCGAGGAGTTTTTATTAAACGAATATCTTTGTCATCACCAGGTGCGCGCGAAATCATTTCTAGAAGGTGATCTGCCATAACGCAATATTATCAAGAGTTTTACACTATTTCACCGTGGAGATTTACACTATTTCATAGTGGAATTTTACACTTTATTATCGTGAAGTTTATTTAACCAAGAATTTTCCTCAAACAAAATAATCGTTTCACCTTTCGTTTAATAACATATTTATTCATTTCGTTATAATTTTTTTTTGTTAAAACTTGCCATCATATTTTTCAAGGGTTCATAATGTTATAAGATATTTTTATATGACGATTAATATGACATTTCCGCATAACTGAGAATAGAAATCAGTAGGAAATCAAATAAAATTCATAAAAAACTCGTTGTAAATTAAGGAAAACTTGACCAGTAAAATAGGTAAGTTAAATAAATTAGTTTGTTTTTTTAGATGGACTTAAACGAGTATTTTTGAGGTACGTCGAATTTTTTAATACAATTAATTAAAAAATATAATACGGTTATTATTAAAATAAGACATAAAATACATTATCTGAAGTAGAATAAAAATAAATATATACTACTGAATAATATGAAGTATATTTTTATTTGATAGAAAATCCTATTAATCGATGAATATATAACCGATTTGATAGAAACATAATAAACAATAGAAATGCAGCAAACTGATAAAAACATTATCTATTTTTTTAATCTCTGTATTTTGAGCACTTTCACACCTGTCGCTGGTTGCACAATTTATGTTTAATTTTATCCAGCAATTTCATATATAAGAAACTATAGACGTGGAGTCTTCTCTTGAATGGCTCCACAGCCCATACCTCAGCCCAGCCTTTGCCTCCACCAACTACCTCCTCCAACTTCTTCAACATTTTACGTTTATTATATTATAATTTCTTAATGTTTACAGCTAGACAATGTGTGCACTGCCAAAACCTGTGAAAGACAAAGTGATTTAATTGAAAACAAAACAATTGATCCAAAAACACTACTTAAAGGTATCATTCCAGGTAAGTTCGTAATTAGATGATGCCTAGTAATCATTAAAAATTTTAATTCTGACACATATGTATTGAAAAGTTTATAGCGAAACTGTGATTCTTTTAAAACAAGTCATGAAGTTGCTCAGATTTATCTATGTGTTAGGTATAAATGAAAACACTAATCTGTTTAAGTTTCACTATTTAATTTAAAACTGGCACTGACCGGTATCGATCTGGTATCGCACTCTGACCGGTATCGCACTCTGACGATGATCTTCAACAGATCGATACCGTTCAGTGCCAGTTTTAAATTAAATAGTGAAACTTAAACAGATTAGTGTTTTCATTTATACCTAGTATAATGGAGTTTCACCACGAATTATCCGTCGACAAAATTAACAAGTTATCTATGTGTGTATAGTTTTTTTTTCTTAAATAATAAATAAATGGAAATAATATTTATTGGTTGAAATTCAGAATAATTCCACTATCCCGGTGGCGACGGAGTGACCTTGTTTAGTCCTCTATAGGATCTTCAATGATCTTCTTGCGATGACCTGCCCGTGACCATTCCAAGTACATATTTAAATGGATTATTTTCCTGAACCAAACATCCAGCCCTTGTCATTTGAATCCACGATATACAAAAATAATAGATACCTTACTTCTTGTTTTCATTCGGCAAACAAAAAGCAAGGGGCATATTTATTTATTTATTTCGACATATACATTGTTTATTAGTATTGTAACTGCAATGCCCCACTAGGTAAAAAACCTGTGTCGGGGCTAAAGCATCTTAAAACAGTGATATTGATAAGGTGGATGCCAAACATCAAAACTTAAGTGAGAAAAGTAATATAAAAACATGAACTTAGAATAAAAACATGCACAAATGAATTTCAAAATAATATAAAAATATGAACTTGAGAAAATTAATATAAAAAGTTGAACTTAGAATAAAAACATGTACAAATGAATTTCAAAATAATATAAAAAGATGAATTGAGAAAAATAATATAAAAAGATGAACTTAGAATAAAAACATGTACAAATGAATTGAATTTCAAAATAATATAAAAAGATGAATTGAGAAAAATAATATAAAAAGATGAATTGAGAAAAATAATATAAAAAGATGAACTTAGAATAAAAACATGTACAAATGGATTGAATTTCAAAATAATATAAAAAGATGAATTGAGAAAAATAATATAAAAAGATGAATTGAGAAAAATAATATAAAAAGATGAACTTATAATAAAAACATGTACAAATGAATTTCAAAATAATATAAAAAGATGAATTGAGAAAAATAATATAAAAAGATGAACTTAGAATAAAAACATGTACAAATGAATTGAATTTCAAAATAATATAAAAAGATGGACTCGAGAAAAATAATATAAAAAAGATGAACTTAGAATAAAAACATGTACAAATGAAATTCAAAATAATGTAAAAAGATGAATTGAGAAAAATAATATAAAAAGATGAACTTAGAATAAAAACATGTACAAATGAATTGAATTTCAAAATAATATAAAAAGATGGACTCGAGAAAAATAATATAAAAAAGATGAACTTAGAATAAAAACATGTACAAATGAAAATCAAAATAATATAAAAAGATGAACTTAGAATAAAAACATCTACAAATGAATTTCAAAACACGAAAAAACATGCTCGTCCGCCACCGCCCCTACGCTCGAGTTCGTCGCGTCATACATGAGGCAAGTACTCAGAGTTGAAAATGTACTCCGTCCTTTCCCGACCCATTTGAGAACCTTGATTTAACTAATAAAATAAACTAAAGTTACACATTTCGATATAAGATAATAAACAAACCTTACTTAATTCTTAAGTTATTAAAACGTAAGATGTTGTAGTGTTCGGACGTATTAAAATACCATCGGATGTCTTCTATGATGAAAACATATAAAACTTACTGTTATTAGCATGCAAAAATACAATTTCAATATAGAATTTCATTCTTTTGAACGAATCGACAGTTGGAAAATGACATTGATTTGAATGCCTTTTAATTTTTCAATAGTTTTTTTTATACAAATCAATGACAACAATCAGTTATAATCGTATCACCAGAAAAAACAAACATTTTTTACAAATTGTTTACATTTACAAAAACATAAAATCATGGATACAAACAACAACTAAAATACTTTAAAGAAAATTTTATTTATATACCTCAGGAAGGGGAAAGGTTCAAAGAATTGCAAATTGTATTTTTGACAGTAATATATTATACCAGGAAATCTGGTTTACGTTATCAGTTTAAACGCTTGCACAACGTTCACCAATTATAACCAGCCGCTAACAGGTCATAAGCCCTGTAGGTGTCTGATTTTCCGGTTGTCCTATAAATATATATTCCAGCATTGTTTCTATTGAAATATAAAATATGTCAAAAATATCATTGACCCCCGCCAGGAATAATCTAATGTTTGTGTGCGTATATAATATGCGATCCTAAAGTGTTCAACTCAAAAGAAATCAATTTTAGGACTGCAACTGTGAATGTACAATTTCTGTAATCAATTTGGTATAGCTTGCTTTAAAATTAAATATGTCCAAGTTATAACAAATTCTCCGGACGAGTTCATTTTTGTCAAGGTTTGTGTATATCTTTCCAGGCACAAAGTGGTGTGGTCCTGGCAACATTGCAGAAAACTACCACGATCTGGGAGCCCTGAGTGCAGACCGGTGCTGCAGGGCCCACGACGTCTGTCCCATAAAGGTGAAGGCATTCTCTCGTCTCAATGGACTCTTCAATCCACAGTTCCACTCAGTCTACCCCTGTGCGTGTGACGAAGACCTCTACAGGTGTCTCACGGAGGATGGCACGTCATCAGCTAGGGTTCGTTCATATTTTAACTATTTTTACTCCTCCCTACCCCAAAGGGATATAGTGGGGAGTGATGAATTTGAAATTATTGCAGATTATCCACTAGTATCATGCTGAGATTGTATTCTTGAAAGTTTCACCACAATGTATCTGTGTGTGCTGTGTGCTATGTACGGCGTGTTTATTTTGTATTATCGATTAAAGTCTAAAGTACTCATTCGATTCTTTTTAAATTTTGTAAATTTCTATAGGTACCTAATACTCACTTAGACTCCATTAGATTTTGAAGGATATCTGACCAGTGCTTCTCATTTTTATCAACTGTCAAATATTCCAAGTTGTCTCAAGCTCAGGAAACTGATTTTGTCATCATCATTTCCTGCCCCTCTATCCCAGTTCATCTGGAATCGGGCCTCCTAATCATCAGTCGCCATGATTTGTGACTCTGGGTCGTCTCCTGTGGTACACCTTGTGCTGCCAGCTCCCTCTCGATACTCGTCCGCCATGTCGCCGGCGGTCTGTCTCTTCCTCGGGGTTTTGAGGGGGTACCGAGCACAGTTTTGACGGAGTAGGTGTCCTCTCTTCGCATGACATGGCCATACCATCGCTGTCTGCCCTCTTTCAATTTCTCCTCTATTGGGGCTACCTTAAAAGATCCTCTGACGTACTCGTTGTGCCCAGCACAACATTCCATTCCAGTCTTGTGCAGTTATTGTGCATGCTTTTTTAATATTGTCCAACACTCAAATCCGTATAACATTGCAGGTCTTACGACTGTTTTGTATATTTTACCCTTAGTTTGGATAGGCATTCTTTTGTCGCATAGTACGCCAGAGAGAGATCTCCTCTTCAGCCAGGCCACATTGAGGCGGTGGTTGACACATCCTCGTCCACCTGGGCATCTGTCGTCAGCATAGATCCAAGGTATTTGAAGTGCGACACTTTGGGTGGTTTTATGTCATCATCCAGAAATATATCTTGTCCAATGGCTTCTTCTTTCTTTTTCGTGTCCGACTAAGCTCTACCACTCCAATAAGCAGCTTCAATGGCTTCTGATTCTCCAAAGTCAAACTCCATAAACTCGATTTTTAAAGAAACTAAAAATGTAGTATTTTTATTTTCAAATAGCTAAAGAGGCACATAAAATAGCATTGAAGAATTATCAAGTTCTCATAATAAAATATTTGGACCAAAAATAATTTAACAAACTCATTTCATGAAAATGCTGAACATTTTCAAAAAAAAAATTTAATACTTTGTGGAGTGACTTGGTAGTGAGGAGTACAGCTTTGGCCACACCCCACTCGTTTTTTCTTAGTTTTGCTGTGAGACACAGGCTACAAATAGTGCTTTCAATCTTTTCCATTTTTTTATCGTTTTTTAGCGTTCAGCCGCTTCGGAGACGAACAGAACTAGTTAGTTCTATAACGATCCCTATGAAGTGGGATAAGAGGCTGCGTATTTCCTTACTGTACATTAAGAACCGTCGCATGATCTCACATAGGTCAGCAATTAAGTTCACCACCCATTCTGAATGTTGTTTTTTAGGTAAGACGAAACTGTTGTGTGGGGATACACGATTCGTGCTGGTGTATATTATAAGGTAATATACACCCGCGCACCTTTGCTGGTGAACTCACATTTTTGGATATGACGTCATGGTGTAAATTAATGAATGAATTTTTATTTGTTAGATTACTCATTTTCAATCAATTAACTTTATTACTAATTAATATTTTTTTTATTTTCAGCTAATTGGACAAATAAAATTCAACATCTTGAAAGCAAAATGTTTTGATATATCATCACTTGGATATAAATTGAGAAGTCAAAATACTTTTCCTTAGTAATTAAAATAATAGGAAGTGTGAAAAACATAATATTTATTTACTTATCCAACTGTCGATTTGTTCAAGAGAATTTATTTCTCTTGACATATCGACAAAGTATCAAGCCAAGATACTCGAGATTTGTATGCAGGGTCTATATTTTTCATGTTTTTTTCAACTTTGAAGTTAAAAAACACCAACTTATAGGCTTCGCAACATATATGATCTATAATAATGGGTATTTTAAATCAAACAAATGATTTGGTCTACATATATATTTTTTCCTGAATCCAGGACGACCGTTTCAGCTTATTAGGCCCTTATCAACCAGTTGATAAGGGCCTAATAAGCTGAAACGGTCGTCCTGGATTCAGGAAAATAACATATATATGTAGACCAAATCATTTGTTTGATTTAAAATACCCATTATTATGGAATTCTACATATTCAACACCGTCAGCATTGACAAAATTAAAAAATATATGATCTATATGGATTTACTCAAAATACGGAGTAGAACATTTAGCGTGTGTGTTCATCCCCCTTATAACTTGTGATCCGCTCAACACACAGTAGGTACCTATAAAATTTCAGAACACATAGATAGTTATACAAAACAAAACTTTTATACTCATAATTTCAATTTTTCGTTTCATCCAGGGGTTATCAACTATTGAATTTTTCCATATATCTCAAAAACCATAAAAGCTAGAACGCTGAAAATTAGTATAAATACATAAAAACACAAAATCTCATTTTTTAAAGTTCCAGAAATTCTCAAACATTTTTTATTAGGACAAACATTTTTTATAGTAAATTTATGTGTTTAAAACTGCCTATGTTTCCAAAGTTTTTAAAAATATCGAAAAAAGCCTAAACACGCCAACTAAATAATTTCATTTTCTCTTAAAAATATATCCATTGTAGCAGTAGGTACCCACATATCAAATTTATTTAAACATTTTTTATAAAAATCGAATTTAGTGACGACATTTAGGGACTCAATAGTTTGTTACATCTCCATACATACATACATATTTACCATTGAGCTGTTTACATATACGGGGTAGGAGAAAAGGACTGACCTCTGCAGGATATCTTGACATTCATGTTTTCTATAGAAATCAAAATATCTTAAAATATTCTATAATTTGGATATAAAGGTATATGGCTTAATATGTATTCTTCAACTATCCATCGCTTGCTGAGGATTAGAGTATTCTATGTCCATTTAAAAAATATATATGATTTTTTTATATTTTTCTATACAAAATCCAATGCTTGAAGTTCGAATATTTGATTCCTCTCATATTGTCCAATGTCAATTTTCAGTGTCAATGTAAATTAATGGGAACAAATATATGTTTTTTTGAATCATCATTCTCATTTTTCCCAGTTTCATACTTTATGGACATACTCTAATTCTTAGCGACATAATATAGCCATCGAAAGTTGGTTCTCGTGTAATACATGCAACTAGTTAAATAAAAAAAGGTTTGTATCATCATTATTATTGTAAGTAACATTGAAAATGAAATGACATTTGAATATAAATATAACTGTACATATTATTACTGACAACATCAATAAAGAATCCTCACCTTAACAATGTCTTAATATAAATATAACTGTATTATTACTGACAACATCAATAAAGAATCCTCACCTTAACAATGTCTTAATATAAATATAACTGTATTATTACTGACAACATCAATAAAGAATCCTCACCTTAACAATGTCTTAATATAAATATAACTGTACATATTATTACTGACAACATCAATAAAGAATCCTCACCTTAACAATGTCTTAATATAAATATAACTGTACATATTATTACTGACAACATCAATAAAGAATCCTCACCTTAACAATGTCTTAATATAAATATAACTGTATTATTACTGACAACATCAATAAAGAATCCTCACCTTAACAATGTCTTAATATAAATATAACTGTATTATTAATGACAACATCAATAAAGAATCCTCACCTTAACAATGTCTTAATATAAATATAACTGTATTATTACTGACAACATCAATAAAGAATCCTCACCTTAACAATGTCTTAATATAAATATAACTGTATTATTACTGACAACATCAATAAAGAATCCTCACCTTAACAATGTCTTAATATAAATATAACTGTATTATTACTGACAACATCAATAAAGAATCCTCACCTTAACAATGTCTTAATATAAATATAACTGTATTATTACTGACAACATCAATAAAGAATCCTCACCTTAACAATGTCTTAATATAAATATAACTGTATTATTACTGACAACATCAATAAAGAATCCTCACCTTAACAATGTCTTAATATAAATATAACTGTATTATTACTGACAACATCAATAAAGAATCCTCACCTTAACAATGTCTTAATATAAATATAACTGTATTATTACTGACAACATCAATAAAGAATCCTCACCTTAACAATGTCTTAATATAAATATAACTGTATTATTACTGACAACATCAATAAAGAATCCTCACCTTAACAATGTCTTAATATAAATATAACTGTATTATTACTGACAACATCAATAAAGAATCCTCACCTTAACAATGTCTTAATATAAATATAACTGTATTATTACTGACAACATCAATAAAGAATCCTCACCTTAACAATGTCTTAATATAAATATAACTGTATTATTAATGACAACATCAATAAAGAATCCTCACCTTAACAATGTCTTAATATAAATATAACTGTATTATTACTGACAACATCAATAAAGAATCCTCACCTTAACAATGTCTTAATATAAATATAACTGTATTATTACTGACAACATCAATAAAGAATCCTCACCTTAACAATGTCTTAATATAAATATAACTGTATTATTACTGACAACATCAATAAAGAATCCTCACCTTAACAATGTCTTAATATAAATATAACTGTATTATTACTGACAACATCAATAAAGAATCCTCACCTTAACAATGTCTTAATATAAATATAACTGTATTATTACTGACAACATCAATAAAGAATCCTCACCTTAACAATGTCTTAATATAAATATAACTGTATTATTACTGACAACATCAATAAAGAATCCTCACCTTAACAATGTCTTAATATAAATATAACTGTATTATTACTGACAACATCAATAAAGAATCCTCACCTTAACAATGTCTTAATATAAATATAACTGTATTATTACTGACAACATCAATAAAGAATCCTCACCTTAACAATGTCTTAATATAAATTTCCTTTTTCCTGTTTTATTTATTATTTTCATCATTAAACAAATCACTTTCAAATACAATATTGAAATATTTATTGTATAGGTACTTTTATGATACACTCAACCTAATGTCATGTTTCTTTTTTCAATATGCATAATATATAATAAATAACATTGTAAACATGATCAGTAAATTAATTATCTGTTATAGTGTCTGTGAAACAATAATGGTATTTCAACATAGCTTTCGATCCTTCTACATACATAACTTTGGACGCTTCCACATAGCTTTGGACTGTTCCACATAACTTTGGACTCTTCCACATAACTTTGGACTCTTCCACATAGCTTTCGACCCTTTTACATAGCTTTGGACTCTTCCACATAGCTTTGGACTCTTCCACATAACTTTGGAGTCTTCCACATAGCTTTGGACCCTTCCACATAACTTCGGATCCTTCCACATTGCTTTGGATCCTTCTACATACATTTTTGGACCCTTCCACATAGCTTTGCACCCTTGCAAATATATTTTAATCAAAGGGCTGGAGTAACAAGTAAGGGTAAATTATTGAAAAATATACAAAAAAGTACATGTAATTTTACCTTCCGAAGAAGCTATTTTGAATCTTATAAAACAGTTAACAGGTTTCTTTTGTTTTAATAAAAAACGTATTTTTATAATTGATAAATAATGACATGAATGATAAATAAATAAATAAGTATATGTAAGTAGGTACATATGTATCACCTACAAAATTTAAATTCAAATATATATGCGTGGCGTTTGGTTATCTCTACATACCCCATTAGAGACACGCATCATTTTAAATATACTTAGATTGAGGATATCGCTATTTGTAGTATTGTAGGTTTTTTTATATTTTACATATACCTACTTTTGTAAATATTAATGTTAAGTGAGTTGTTATAAGAATATTACAAGGAAATATAAAATCATTGAACAATAGGTATTGTTAGTTTTATAAATATACAAATGTGCTATATACCACGCCGACTGCTGTGTTTAATCGTTTGAACTTTTTACTAGAATCTTAGGTTCAAATTCAGGTACGCTCATAAGCCCATAAGAACCCCTCAAATAAAAACTACACCTCACTGAAAAGCAAAGATACCTTAGCATATATAAGACAACCATAATAAAGGACATATTTTGTCATGTAATGATAACCTGTTTACACTCCACTTTTGGCAACTGACAGAACATTCTGTAAAGGATATAATATTTTGTTTGTTATTTCATTTCTTAATATTTGGTTTTTTATTTCAATTGAAAAACAAATGTGATATATTATTATAAATATATTCTACAGAAAAAAATAAAGTATTACTCACTCGTTCTCTCGTATGTATTCAAAATCTTTTGTTTTGTTTTATTATATGACAATTGAAGAAATGAACGCACCTTCAATGTAACATAATGAGCATGCCAACGTGTAATTTAAATCAAGAAAAGAAACAAGAAAAGATAACTCAATGTATGGAAGTGACAGTTGCTAGTCACGTGACATCTGTCACTTTCATACATTGAGTTATTTTTTCTCGTTTCTTTTCTTGAGCTCAATGACACGTTGTCTAATGGGACAGAACATTATATATAAAAAATAATGATTAACATTAACATTATAGAACATTAGAACATTATTGTTACCTCTGAATAACAAAATGTCAAAGAATACATTTTGTTAAAATTCTTGAGGGACCCTCAAGCCTCAAGGTAAGTGAGGTCACGTTCACTCTGAATAACTTAAGGAAACTTGAAGATCCAATGATTCGTCTCTGAATATTGGTATAAGGAATAAGAATAAGATCTCTAGGTCAACCCAATCCTAGACGAAGGTTCTTCATGTCTATCTTGTTATGATTATTCTTTAAACTCTTTTCTGTTCAATATCGAACAATTAAAATATTGTATTTCATTCTAATTTACAATAATGTTATCACTTAATCCTTGTACATATCATTTAATCCTACATTGTACATATATCGAACAACTTACATATTATTTTCCCATGACCAATATATTTATGATTTATTTTATATATGTGGTATATTTTAATAAAGAATAATTGTTGTTAATTTAATACCAATTTATTAATAACTATTCGATACCAATTATCTATATTTTAAATTATAAAGGCACACTTATTAAATCAATTAATATAGACGGTGTATATATCGGAAAGGTTTTTCACAGAATGATGCAACCCACGCCATTCGATTGAATCTTTTGTTTTTCCGGACACCGCCGACAATTGCCGACGGTCTCCGAGAATATCACAAAATGTGAATTGGTATGGCAAAACTTGGGCAAAACCAAATACCACAATATATTTATTTTTTGTACATAATATATCCAGAATGTGGCAATTTGTTATTGGGTGCGTGTTAAATTAATATTTGACATAGTACCTGTTAGTTGCCCGAGAAGCAATATTAAATAAATAAATCATGAATTTTTAGTTTTAGACTATTGTAGTTTTTTAAAATAGATATTCAGGCTTCTTATCATGGACGACATTTGACAAAAAAGGCGAAGTTTTTTCCGGTAAGCCATATTTATCATTTAATTTCCAGCTAGATACGGAGAAAACTAATTTATACATTTTAAGATTAAGACAAGATAAGAACGTATTAAGACGCGTCATAAGTAGACCTGCTGTAGCATACCGATCGTTCAAGGTATGATACGGTCAAGGGTCTTCCATACAAAAATACGATCTTGAATGATCCTTTGTGAAGTTGAGTTACGACAAGATAAATATTGAAATGCACGCAAATAAAATGCAAGAAGCTTATATACGAAGGAAGGTATATTATGTACAAAATATAATATCAACAACAATATGAGAAGATGACATTTAGAAGAACACAGCCTTGTAAAAACTTGCATTCGGTATAAGGTTGTCTGCAAAAAATTGCAACTTAACGACAGACTATATTCACTTGGGAAAGACATTAATTTGTATCTCAGTTTTATATTTTTACTCCTCATTACCCCAAAGAGATATAGTGGGGGAGGTAAAAATTCGAAATTTTAAAGGCTATTTTTTATTGCAATTTATCAACTAGTATCATGTTGAGATTGCATTCTGAAAGTTTCATCACAATGTATCTGTGTGTGTGCTGTGTACTGTATGCTATGTACGCGTGTTTATTCTACTTTATTGAATATAGACTAAAGTAGGTACTCATTGAATTCTTTTCAAATTTGTATATATATAATACTCGCATAGACCCCATTAGATTTTGAAGGATATCTGAATATTGCTTCTCAATTTTTTTAACTGTCAAATATTTCAAAGTGTCCTCTATCTCAAGAAACTTGAAATTTGATATTTTTATTTTCAAACTGCTAAAAACGCTCATCACTTTCATAAAAGAGCATATAAGTATTATCAAGTTTCCATAATAAAATATTTTAATCAAAAATAATTTAACAATAAAACTCATTTCATGAAAATGATGAAAATTTTCGAAACGAAATTCGAATATTTTGTGGAGTGACTTGTTAGTGAGAAGTTTAGCGTTAGCCACAACCCACTTGTTTATTTTGTAATGTTTCAACTTAACACGCGTTTAATAACAACAATATTTGTTGTCTCACAGGTCCAGCCAGAAAACACAATCAAAAACTGTCTCCACCGGGAATCAAACCTAGGACTTCAGCAGTCAGATATCTAACCAACTGTGACGAGGGGCGATACAGTGGAGGGCCAACAGTATAATGAGAATGATTCTAAACGAGAGGGTTGTGGCCAACTCTAAACTCTCCGCTTCATAATTAGCCTACACTCTTTGTTCGTCTTGTAAGTTTGACAATCCTTTGTGTCTTTTTATTGAGTTCTCTTAAATAATCCGATTTTTGAAAGTTCTTCATCTATATCTGTTCGCTTGAAAATAAACTCAACAGGGATAAAAATCCAATGTATGCGTATGTAATATATGCAATAAAAATATTCGAAAAATAAATTAATCAATTTTTCATCATTTTCAAATATTTTCATATATTTTTTAGAAGGGAAAGAAAAAGTATGTAAGAATAAGGTACTATAGTTGTATAAAGGAAATCCCAAATAACGTTTTAATGATAAATAATTTTCATATTATTAAGTCATATCTTATTGCTATAAATTTAATATGACTTGTATATATTATTTGTTGTTTATTAAAATTAATTTATCACAAGTTTTGTGATCACCGTGTGTAAACCAGTGCCAAATTAAAATTTGAATTTGCATAGCGGTGCATCGAGTAGTGCAATTATTTTTGAGTAGGAACAAATATCATATTTAAATTTTAATATTATTACAAATAAACCAAAAGTCAATAAATTCTTGGAAAACTTATAGATATCAGGCGTTCGCAAAGTTCTATAGACAAGGTGTACATTGATCCTAGATTATCTAAATGAGTAATTAATTTATCAATAACCTTTAGTACCTACTAAATTTTTCTTTTTTCTTTAGCCGTCTCTATGTCTATTATTTATGTATTTATTTGTTTATGTATTTTTTTTTTTATTTATTTACCAATTATGTATTTATTTATCTTTTCATTAATTAATTAATCAATTTATTTATTTATAAATTTATTTATTTGTTTGTTTGTTTGTTTAATTATTTATTTACCTATTTATTTATTTATTTATTTATTTAATTATTTATTTATTTATTTATTTATTTATTTATTTATTTATTTATTTATTTATTTATTTATTTATTTATTTATTTATTTATTTATTTATTTATTTATTTGTTTATTTATTTATTTATTTGTTTATTTATTTGTTTATTTATTTATTTATTTATTTATTTATTTATTTATTTATTTATTTATTTATTTATTTATTTTTTTTTTTTTTTTTATTTATTTTTTTTTTTTTTTTTATTTATTTATTTATTTATATTTATTTATTCCTTCTTTAAAGTCTTTCTGTCCTCTGCCTGAACCCTTGAAGCCTTGCCTCCTTGAGATCTCTGGTAATTGTAGACATCCAAGTTGTCTACCAGTAGCCTTACTGTGTACACTCGAATCTGATCCCAATTTTGAATTTTCATTCTCATCTCGTTGAAATGAAAAGTCTGGACATGGTTGTTATTTGAGACCCAACATGAATAGGTCATTGTTAAATAAAATAATCTTAATCATATTAGTCAAATACATTTGTTAAGTCATCAGTCATTATAATTATAGGCAATGAAAATTACAGAAATGACTTTTGCTGTCTAAATGATTCATTCCTGTATTATAATGACTTTCGTGATTACATTCAAGTTACATAATTACTTACAAACCTGCTCTAATTATCTATTTTGTTTTGTCGCTTCAACTTATTTATTTCTTTTTAATTTTCTGTACATACAATTCGTGCACTGGAGGGTTCATTGCCAAACGGCAATTTCTTCCAGCCAAACAGAGTTAATGTTAGTATACAATATTCAGTGTATACAATGACAATAATGTAATGGCATGACAACAATAAAAAAATTAAAGATTATAGTAAATACTTTTATAACGCAAAAAAAAATTGTTTACTTGTGGCGGACTTATGTCAACCAGTCAACCACACTAGTAAATACATCAGTATTAGCAATGTATTTACTTGTGTGGTAATAAAAACTTATATACATTACAATGAGAAAAAATAATAATTCAACAATACTAAATTTTATATAAAAAACACAGTTTAAAATAATAATGATAATGTCCAAAAAAAGGAAAAGGATGTGCTGTGAAAGGATGAAGGATAAAGGAATTATAGGTACCTATGTGGATAAGAAGTGTGTCTTCAGAATTATAGGTATGTGGATAAGTGTGAATAAGAAGTGTGACATCAGAATTATGGGTGTGTGTATCAGAAGTGTGATTATCTACACAATTAAAAAACGACATAAAATGATCAATATAAAGACAGTTCATAAGAAGAAGAAGAGGAGATAAAGAAGAAATCAGTTTTGTCAGATAGATATTTTTTCTTTAGCCTTTTTCAATATGTTTAGTGAGATAGACGACAGTACTGAGACTATTCCATAACCTTGCATCTGATCATCAAAGGAACAGTCGAAGTAAAACGGGGTGACGACGGGAAGCGGATTTTATGGCTCCACAATGTACGAGATTGGATGGAGATCAGGATCGTGGAGGAGTTGTTTCGAGCCGGCGAAGATAGGGAGATGTACTCTAGTGATATTCAACGGCCTGAAAAGACACTAGGAGAAGAAGATATATGCATGACATGTTAGTATATGTTTATGTATATACAATTTAAAATTAAATAACGATATGATATGCGCTGAGTGTATTTACCTTCAACGCTATTATCAATCAATTAGTATATAGAAGACAATTTTTTCTAATGATTTAATACATTATTTACTTTCAATTGTAGTTCTCAACCTATTTTATTTTCATTGTGCTTCTCGGACAAATAACAGGTTATCATTATAAGCCAAATGTTTCATAAGGGGGAATATAAACCTTAACACCCCAATTTGAAATAAAATAAAAAAAAAAATGTTTTTTTTAAAATAACAAGTATTATCAACATTTCTCTAGTGAATGTTACGGCATTTTTTTAAATAACTCAATAAACATATATCATATAGAAATAAAATGTTTGTGTGCTTAAAGAGTGCATAAGATCAAAGTGAATGACCGATAAAGTCTTTTATTTCAAGTCAGATTTATTATTAAAATGCAAAAAAAATTAACAAATTTTGGGTTTCCGATAATTTAAATCACTTATAAACCCTTTCTAACGCACGCGATAGTTACCCTTACTAACACGTAACTTCAAAGTGTATTAGGCGGTTTTAATATATCGTCTTTTCAGTCACTAGATTAACCGTAGCATGCCATCGCACGCACAAGTTGTCACATGCTGAAGACTAGCGATATTTATCGTCTCACGTATCCAGAATGAAACTGTGTTTCATCGGGAGTCGAACCCCGGACCCTAGGAGACAGATATTTTAGTAACTGAGCCACAGCGACAGAAAAAAATAATATAATTTTATGCAATTAATCGTTCATCCGATAGGTCGCCACGGTTATGGCAAAATACTGTCGTAACCTTGTTTACGTAAACATTAAAATTATGCATTTGCAGTGTGAGATTTCATGCACAATGTAAATCTCATACAGATTAAAATTCATTGTAATTCATATCTAGTAATTATTTTGATTTAAATATCTTGTAAAACGTTGGCATACTATTTTTTTGTGTTTAAGCGATACGTCGCAATAGAACAGGTATAAAAAGTGCAAAAATAATTATATTGATCATGGATTTATTGTGTTAGTTAAAAATGCTTTTGCTTACACTGTGGAACAGATAATACTTACATATTTAGTGGGCTTCATTTGCTGCTTTGCACTTTTTACTGTAATTGATACAACAGGTCTGCGAGAACAGGAATGGATCTAATATTGATCCCTGAGGAACATCAATTTTACAACTATTATAATCCCGAAGAAAAAATATTGTTTATATCTAATTGTTATATTAAAGGCAATCAGTTCAATAGCTTTTCTTCGTAATGTTTTCGATTAATGAATGTAAAAATTCTCTCTCGCGCAAACACACACAGATTCACACACTCACACAAAATCACACATTTTTTTATTAGGTATAGGCAGTAGGCGTATGTTATTTCTGTATATACACGGTTACCAGCGACAGGTGTACGATTGTGCATGACCTTATAAAAGGAAGCATTATAAGCCGGTGCCACACAGGATTTGTATGTAAAATTAAATAAAAATTAGAATATAATAAAATAAAATATAGTAAAAAAAATCATTTCATGATTTATTCATTCGAATGACTTAGAAAGTTCATGTTATTCTTAACATTCATTCATTCATTCATTCATACCATCACGGCATATCCCACAATGTGGGGTAACCTGCGAAAGGTGTGGGGGTGTGCATTGCCTTATAAAAGGGAGCACAACACATCTGTGTATGCCCATACACCAGTCTCGTCTCACCTAAAAAGGCACTACATTCTTAACAGTAAATAAATTAGTCAGTCTTCTACCTTCTGGATTGATATTAAGAACCTTTTTGGGGATACGACATTCATCCGGCTGACATGTCCCAACCACTGCAGTCTACGTAATTATAACTTGTGCAATGTTGAGTTCATCATACAATGCCTGTTGTTAGTGATTATATAGAATCCTCCAAAGTCCATTATTATTTACTGAGCCAAAAATCTTTCTCAGGATTTTCCTTTCAAACATCAAGAGGCTATTTTCGTATCTTTTTGTTAAGACCCATCATTCAGCTCCATACACTATGACAAGTCTGAGAAGAGTTTTATATATCAGGATTTTTGTTTTCCTTGATAGAATTTTGGACGTGTTTTATCAGACCATAATAGCACCTAATGTCAGCGGCCAGTCTTGCCTTAATTTCAGTGCTGCAATTATTTTCATCAGCCCAGAGTTAGTACACAAACAAAATAAATAAATAAAAAAAACTATTTAAAAAAATAAAACAAAACATAAAACGGCGATCCAAATTAAACGACCTTTTCCTCAAGCGCGAAAATTTGAGAACCAGTGTCACAAATATAAGGAAGTTACCTTTTGTGTACACAATATGGGTAAGTCGATAGGTAGCTACAGGTACATGCACACAAGGTCAACTACTATATACTTGGTGTATTCATCTGATTCTTTCATTAATAGGTTAAGTTTAATATGTATAAACATTGTCGGTATTTACCCCCTTGACGTATGTCAAGTCATCTTCTTCTTCATTTGGTCGAGATTCTCAGACTTCAGTTCGCTGAAGATTTTCCGTCTAGTCGGTCGTGGTTCAAAAATATCTCACATAAACTTCAGCTTCGATATATTGCAATAATAATTGTTTATTTTTTGTCGAAACACGCAAACTCATAACTAAACCAGTTTAATATTAAGTTTCATGTTATAAGTGATTTTTAGAACATTGATTTGTTAATCGATTCTAGATTAAAAGTGGAAAATTCTCTTTATTTTATATGAAAATATAATATAATAATTAAAATTACTACGAATTTATTGAGTTTACGATCGGTTCCGTGCAATGCCCATTTTCATTATGTAAATACTTGAATAAATTAAAAAAAATGATTTTCGCGTTTGAGATAGTGTTTATGCTGTAGAACTCCTTAAATTTATATAATCTAAGAGATCGCAATGCCAAAAAACAATTCGTTTGAAAATGGTTGTTTTTTGTTTATATGTTTCCCTCCTTATTGAATATAGATACACTGGTAAACGCATCCAATCTCAGTTGCCAGACTTATATTAATATTATTATTTTTATTATTATTTTTCATATGTTTATTAATAAGAACGAATATATCAAAAAAACCAGCCATTAAAAATGATCCATCGAAAAAATTGCTATCTCTTGGACTACTTTGTCGGCCTTCGTGGCTCAGTTGGTTGGGTATCTGACTGCTGATCCAAAGGTCCCGGGTTCGATTCCCGGTGGAGACACAGTTTTTAATTGTGTTTTCAGTCTGGATCTGTGAGACGATTAATATCGTAAGTCTCCAGAATGTGGCAAATTGTTATTGGGTGCGTGTTAAATTAATATTTGACATAGTACCTGTTAGTTGCCCGAGAACCAACTAAATAAATACTAAATAAATACTTATCTAGAAAATTAAACAGGATGACCATTTCAAATTATATAACTTAGATATATAAAATCACTGACCTCTTTTAAACAGTACCTACCAATATTTTTTTTCGTATATTGAAATAAAATCTTTGACATCCGCGCTGGCGTCCCGAGTTCGATTCTCAGCAGGGGATAAATTTATTTTAAATATATGACGATATGATGAATATGAAGGGGAGAATAAAAGTATATCTTTTTCATTTGAAATAATCTTTTTTCTTGATTTTTAAACGGAATTCAGGTTTATAAATTTATTCGAAAGTGTGTAGACTCTTTGAACAGTTTTAGGGGAGTGCCAGAGCTTAAGCCATTCATGTTCAGGATGAATTGGCAGTGGCATTACAAACATTGCCAAAAATAAGTGGCAACACTGGATATATTGGGAAGAATATCTTCTGAAACCAAAGGGTCACACTACTTCAATACCCAATAATTCAAATTTCATCACTCCCTTGGTTTCATAAAAAAAATAATGTCCAAAGACAGATCTCTAATATCTCGAGAATGAGATTGAGATTGAGATTGGATAATGGCTCAGTCGCAACTCACTTATAAAAAATTAAAACAAGCATATAAAAAATAGAGACACCCTTTTCAAATAAAATTATATTTCTTAATCAACAAAGAAATTTTTCGATAATGATTCTTCTTTTTCTTTTAGTAGACCTGATTCAAATTTATAAATGATGTAACAACTTTTATTCTAAAATAATCATTATATTTACTTTATTAAATTTTCCTTAATTTAAATTTAACATACAGTTGAATCGCGTATAGAGATGGATATTATGTAAGTGTTTTTACATTAAAAACATGTAAAAAAAGAGTAAAATACTATTGTTTTCATCTAAATAATCGAATAAAATTCAAATTTTATTAATGCTCTGCCGCAAACGCATAAGCTTTGTTTACTTTGTATGAAATACAAATTCGTTCAATTTTATCAAAATATCAAATGAATCAAGCTAGAAACAGTTTTAACCTGAATTGTCATCGGGAATACATAAATTGTGAATGTTTCAGAGCTTTAACTACTCGGGAAGTTGGTTAAAAATCGATTGCAAAATTCCAGTACAGGCAGACAGACAAGTGAAGTCAAAAAGGGGTGTTAAAATCAAATCTAGTTTAATTTGACCAATATATTTTTGGAGTACTACAATCAAAACATTCTCAAAAACTGAAATCAAAATCTTGTTTCGATTAGTTTAGAGGCATCTTCATTGTATTGTTTTGTTTTTGTCAAAATTAATATCTAAATAGAGACGAAGTTGGAATATATATTTATAGGAGAACCGCGAAACGAAGCACCTACAGTAACTCATTATATAAGAATATAATTAATTGATTATTTTTTTGTAATATTATGAAGTTCAATACGGCCATAATCCTCGCGACCCTGTCAGTGCTTGTGAAGTTATCAAATGGTTTCTTGTTCGGCCAAAGTGGAGGTGCTGGTGATGGCGCAGGAGGTCTTCAGAGTCTTGTGTCAGAAAGACTCCCCAAGCCGTACTCTGGACTGCGCGTCTCCAATGACTCAAGACTGGAAGTGTTGTGGTTCAAGTATACAGTGGCCATATTGGAACTCGGACCAGGCAACAAAATGATCAACTGTGAAATCGTCGATACAATGTAACTAAGTTTTTTCGTCAACATTTCATGATTATTGATAATAACATTGGGTATACGCCCAACCGCCTTGGCACAGTAGGTAAGCCGTCTGGCTTCTGTGCGGGCGTCATGGGTTCGATCCCCAATAGAGGAAAAATTTATTTAAACTAATTTCTCACGCAAATATTGTTTTTCTGGGCTGGAAACACTGGTTAGTTGGAAGAAATTGCCATAACATGCCAATAAAGTCGCCACTTGCGTAGGATGCAAGGAAGTGTTTATTTATTTTATTTACCTTTTATCACACCATATTTGTAATGAAAACAATAAGTAGATTACTGCTGCCCAACTAGGAAATCCTGTTCTAGGGCTAGCAGGTGAACCATTATGAACCAGGTGATTGTTCCCGTTCCACACTAAATATGTAAACAATCTCAACTTTCTGCACTCACAATCATTATCTCAACAAACATAATATGGGCTCACACAAAAAAATATTATTATTATTCTCTTTAATAAATTCATAAATCGGAAAAATATCTTACTTACAATATTTACTTAGCTAAAAAAATACTTAAAGAAAATTTAAAGTTTATGAATTTCACCCCTCCTTGCTGTGTTATATTTCATTATTTTCCATTTTTTGACTGACTAGGAATAATTCCTGTTTTAAGGCAGACTATATTTTTTTGTTTGCTTTTTCCCGTAACTTCCGAAAATATAAACAAAAAATAACAATAAACATATAGTATACTCTTTTAAAACATAATTATAAATTAAATAATTTTTTAAAAATAAAACAGTCTCAATCCAACTACATATTATAGAAATAAAAGCAATAAATTGGCCAATTGCCTGTTTTTCATATTCAAATTAATAAATAAATCAACTGAATTAATTAAGTATTAAAACATATTTTATTATAATGGAACTTTTCATTTGAATTTGGAGTCATTTTCATCTGCATTTAACATTTTATACAACTTTTGCTCATTGGTCTCGGATAGTGGTATGTACGGAGAAGTGGTGAAAATAGAAAGACCCTTTAATATGGAGCATCTGTTGGCGATTGGCTCACGACATGTAATATTCATCTCCACCACCGGTATAAAGATATAGCTGATTGTAGGAAGCCTTTCACTCGACCATTAGAAGGTGACTGACGCATTTAATGATTTATCGGAAATTCTTTAATTGCTTGTACATATGCTTCCCATTTGCAATAATTTGATGTAAACCCCTATTTCTCTGAGATCTAATGGAATTCTGTTTTTACTCTTCTTTCAATAGTAAATATATTATGATCTAAATTGTACAGCACAAATCCGCCTCTATGGGTGGCTTAGTAAAAAAAATAAAACATTTTATACATTTTATTAACGTATGTATAAAACTGTATAAAACATTTTATACAGTTTTATACATACGTATTTTGGGTAAGCTCGTGATTAAAAATATTGAATAAATCATATGCGCGCGCATTCTGTCGTCTGAAGTTAGATTTCAATTCGTTTTTTTAGACCTTGAATCACTGCACAGTTTTTCAATTTTCAAATTGTTTTTTTGCTTTGAATAATACATAAAAATGGATATAATGGAAATATTTTCTAGTATCCTGAGAAAATGGCGATTTTTGGTAGGTATATAAAGCAATATTATCCAACTAATTTTCTGTATAATTTACAATAAATTATTTATTCATGAAACTTTACACTCATTAAACATAATGTTTGACTTGTCAACAATATAAATTAATTGCATAATTACTGATGATTAATACAGTAATAATAATAATTTACTATAAATTGCTTTACTCTTTTTACGGGTTCAGCTTTTCCTGCACCTTAACTGCGTCAACGTTGTTATATTCTTGGTTCCCGTTCGGCCAGCGACTTGACAGCCTCTGGAGTCACCCTATGGATGTCTAATCAGTCTACTCGAGTCTTCTATAGAATACACTAGTCTCCTTCATACGTGCTACAGTCACATTCTGCAGAATCCCTTTTTCTCTCATTTCCAAATTCGATAATTACAGCGTCCTTGTCCTGTAAGAATTTTGAATTATAAGTTTATTCTGAATCATAAGTATATATTCTGAATTATAAGTATTTTAGATGGGTCGATGGCAGAGCGGTTAGCGCACTGGGCTAGTAATCCAGTGGTCGCGAGTTCGAATCCTGCCTCGACCGATTGCGTTCACCTATACCACAAGCATTTATGCTTATTTTAGGGAACGTAGGAAGTACTTGTATATGTACTTGTTTAAAAAGGACAAATCCATTTTTTGAAAAAAAAGTTAATTATAAAATATTAAATCAGAACATCTTATTAACAATTTGGAAGATATCTTTTTTCATTTTTAATTTTGAGACGTATAAATAAAACATTTACAAAAAAAAAAATTTTTTCAATACAAAATATCTGAACGCGCGGTTAGACGCTGTACCGATTCATTGACAATAATTCGTAAATATGTATTGTAAGCAAAAAAAACCCTATGGTATCATATTTATTACAATGATTTTTATTTGGCTCGAACGAAATTTATTTTGCTAATTGCAAATTATTAAAAAAAATGTTTTTTGTTATGGTTCATAAATAATACATCTGTATTGTTTTTGATATTTTTAAATGTTAATATTTATTCGTGTTCATATATTTATGGATTTTTTTTGAGATAATTTATATCTTCTATCGTCACGACTTTTTGTGGTGCATAATGCTTACATAATATTTATGTATTAGAAAAACGAATAGAACGAGGTCAATGCTAAATTCTCATAATAGATCGGATAATGTTTTGTTACAAACAAATGCACGCTGAGAAAAAAGAGAATTTATATCAAATGGGTATTTTTTTAGAATAACAAGTGTTACTTTACCAGCTCAACAATAAACAAAATGTGATATAAAATAAATGAGTATAAAAGATAATGCTTTATATCAGAAAACTAACGCCCCGTATAAGGGGTGAATTTTCTTCAACCAATCAGTGATACCAACCCAGAAACACAATAATTCCGTGATAGAGAGATAATAATACATTTCTCATTAGAATACAAACTAATTAATATATAAGGAAAAATGCCATTGTATATTTTTCATTTTTGGTATTCGCTGTTTACTGCATCACGTTGAGAATATGCCGTGATGCTTAACTCCTTTAAATATCTCTATAGTGTCGAACAAAAACGTTCAAACGTTCATCGTGTGTAAACATACATACCTAAATGTAAAATTACTATCTGAAATAAATATCTAATAGAGTTTCGATAGAGAATATCATATTAGAATTGTATAAAAGATGTACAATTCAAATATTTTTTATTTATTTATTTATTTTGAAACTTCTTGTACATATGATTAGTACACTGGCGGGCTTATTGTCTAATGGCAATTTCTTCCAACCAACCAGAGTAAATGTTAAATATACAAAACAATGTGTACTATGGCAATAAGTTAATCACATTACAAAATAAATAAAGATAGCAGAAGAAAAGCATAAAAAAAACAAAGAAGATAGCATATAAGAACAATTCATAGCAATGATAGGGAAAATAAAGTATAAGGAAAGAAAGAGGGGTGGAAGATGTAATCAGGTGTTGTCAGATAAATATTTTTGCTTTAGCCTTTTCTTGAAGATGCTTAGTGAGATAGACGACGTAATATCAGGACTTAGGCTATTCCATAGTCTAACTGAATGTACTTCAAATGAAGAGCTAAAAAATTCAGAACTATGAATAGGGATAGATAGTAAAGTACGTTCAGCAGATCGAAGTGGACGCCCGTGGCTTGAAAGATAAGTGAATTTATCTTTGAGATACTGAGGTAAATTAGGATTAAAAAGGACATTGTATAGTAATGACAAGATATGTATATTACGTCGTTGTCGTATCTTGGGCCAATGAAGAAGATTACGATAGTGAGAAATATGATCGAATTTATCTAAATAATAATCCATAAATAATAAAAAAATATGAAAAATAATGTAAGTCATATATTAAATCGCAAGCATTAATTTGAATAAATTCAATTTATTGATTGTAATATTTAATTATTTATTTATTTATGGTATGTTTCATATCAAATCTTAAAGATCTATAAAATTTAGATATAAACAGTAAAAACTTTCTTTATCTATCCAATCATGGAGTTCCACTCCGATCTGCTGAATATACAACACTATCCATCTCTATCCATAATACAGAATTACCCAGCTCTCATTTCCCAGCTCGTTCGAAGTACAATCAGCAAGATTATCGAATAGCCTTAGTACTGATATAGCCTCGTCTAACTCACTTTGTATTTTCAAGAAAAAACTAAAGAAGGAATATTTATCCCTGAACACCTGATCCCGATTTCCTCTCCTTGTCCTTATCCTATCCTTTTTTTTGCTATGAATTATTTTATTTTTGTTTTAATAGTATGTTAGTGTTATATATATTTTATTTATTTTATAATTTATGTACATGTGTACAAAGGCAGGTTTATTGCCATAAGGCAATTTCTTCCTATTTAAATATTTATTTTATTAAATATTTTCTTGGTTTTCTTTTACTCGTATTCTTTTGTTGTTGTACATACACAATTTTGTCATACTTTGTAATCTGGTTGGTTGGAAGAAATTGCCTAATGACAATATGACCGCCAGTGTACAATATATTTGTTTATATAAGGTACAGAAAGATATATAAATAAATAAATAAATAAATAAATAAATAAAAAAAATAAAAACTAGCATAAGAAGGTTTGCTGGTTTTGGTTTACATAAAATAAATAAATGAATGAATAAATTAATTAAGTAATCAAAAATATAAAAAAAATGAACGAATGAACGAAAGAATGAATGATTGAATGAATAAATAAAAATAAAGTCAAAAATCTTCTCTAGCGAACGAACGAATGAATGAATGAATTCGAATAAATTTTAATGAATGAATGAATGAATGAACGAATGAACGAAAGAACGAATGAATGAACGAACGAAAAAATAATGAATGAATGAATGAATAAAAAAAATAAAGACATTATACTTCTCTAGCCCTCGTCCTTCCACTGCTGTATGTACGCCCCTTCCATTCGTTTCTGTTCTGTCACCTCCGCATCCAGGTTTTACCACATGGCCACATGCCCTGCACTTGGACAACGTAGTCAGACCATCTTTTAGGTGGGTCTTCCAGCACTCCTATTATTTGTTCAAGATCACCACTGTAGTATTAAGTGTGCCCACCTATAGTTCCCCTCGTCTGGCCAAGTGTCCAGCCCATTGCCACTTTAATCCAATAACACGATCCAATTGTATCGTCATCATGTATAAATCCAATGTTTGAAATATATTCGTGAAGGTGTATGACGTTAAATACATCCCAGCCATTTATCTAAATTATTATTCCATCTATGTCATGATAGTTTTGACCTTCTGCATAGAAGTTAAATGCCCAAAAAGGCGAAAAAGGCAAAATATACTATTAACTACATACCTTACTAATGTACCTGGTAACTATTATATTTTTATATAATAGATAGGTACACGTTGACTTGCAAAACAAACAAAAAAATTGAAATCATTGTCAACAAACTGATGGAAATTGATACAAATTCATACTAAAATATTCGACAGTGAAATTGGATACAGAAATATTTGATAGAGAAAGTGATACAGAAATATTCGACAAAGAAATTATGTAATACAGAAATATTCGACTAAGAAATTGATACAAACATATTCGACAAAGAAATTGATACAGAAATATTCAACAGAGAAATTGACACAGAAATATTCGACAGAGAAATTGATACATACATAAATATTCGATAGAGAAATTGATATAGAAATATATGATAGAGAAATTGATACAGAAATATTCAACAGAGATATTTATACAGAAATATTCAACAGAGATATTTATACAGAAATATTCGATAGAGAAATTGATTCAGAAATATTCGATAATGAAATTGATACAGAAATATTCGACAGCGAAATTGATACAGAAATATTCGATAGAGAAATTGATACATAAATATTCGATAGAGAAATTGATACAAAAGTATTCGATAGAGAAATTGATACATAAATATTCAACAGAGAAATTCATACATAAATATTCGATAGTAGAAAAAATGATTCAGAAATATTCGATAAAAAAATTATATAGAAATATTTGATACAAAAAAATAAAACAAGAAATCGATACAAAATTCGATACGATAGTCTGCAAAACAGAACATAGAACATAAAATAAAAATATTAACCGAATAATTATAACCAAGAGTTTAAGTACGCTGTTAGTATCTATGTACGATATTATTAAATATTATTTTCATACTATTACATCATCATAATACACGTGATGTTTTCATAAATCGAATTTTTATACATTAAATCATAATAAGTACCTGCCCGTGTCTTGTTAATTAATCATCACAAAACTAATTTACTTATTTTAATCGCAAAAATAGTTAGAATTTGGATTTATTAGTATAATTTTAATTTGTAAAATTTATTATCTTTGCTTCGATCAGATTAAAGGGTTTGTACCTAGTCAAATTGACCGTGTGAAAAATATATACATAAAAATTTAGGTTTTTGTCGTTGTATTTAATTAAATCAATATACTAGTCCTATATCGTGCTCCTTACTGGGAACCAGAAATGACTACAAATATTATAGGGATAAATGATATTAAATTGACGTTGATGAATTTAATAATCTTAATACATACATACTAATTTAATTGAATAATTTGTTAGAAACCAGAGTTAAGTTTTTAAAATCTTTATATAATTTTTCAAACGGAATTCTATTTTCAATTCAATATTTTATCCATTAATCTCTAGTAACGTTATTGTTATCCGACTATTTACATCTTATTTAAGATTTATTATTAGAAAATAAGTTTATTGTTAAATGGCCTTGAGGTCAGATCTTAAAATGGAGCTGTGTAAATTGTTCAACAGTAATAGTAAAATTATTACTTCGTCTAACCGTGCGTTCAAATATTTTGTTTCAAAAATGCTTTTGTTGCGCAATGCTTTTTTTATCAGTCTTCATTGATAACATCATGGCATACCCCACAATGTGGGAAAACCAGCAACAGGTGTTTGGCAGTAGCGGAATTGCTTATAGAAGCCGAAAATCTTGGCTTGCCCATGAATGGTATTTAAGAAATTTATCTATTTGTTTTATTGCAAACATACTGCAAGATTAAAAGTTCAACCGTTTGTAGATACGATGCTTTACAGGGCCACAAATGTAAATATTATTTTTGAATGTGATTTTAAAAAATATATTTCATGGCCACTGAAATGAACTGCGATGATAAGAAAACATTAAATTTTCGACATTTTCCAATTTTCTTCCAGGGTTTGCCTAGTCCAAAGGTTCTAGGTTCGCCCCTGGTGTTTGGGAGCGCATTACCTTTAAAAGGAAGCATGACACTTACTCAATGGCATCCTTCCTTCCTTCTATCCTACTTTCCTTAAGAAAATGAAATTCTAGAAAGTCTACGCTGTCAGTGTGGAAAAAGGTTTTAAACATCTTAAATATTTTTTTTTTCAGAGATATAAAGTCGACGAAGGCCCTGCTACAAAAAATGTCCAGATCATCTAAACCAAGAAAGATTCCGTTTGTAAAAATGATGAATATTATAGGACAATGTAGAAAGGTAATTATTGTTTTAAATTAATTGGCACAGGACTATTACATACAAAAAGTAAAAATGGTACTACCAGGGGGGCTACTAATGACACGCTCTTAATACGTTCTTATTAGCTTGCCTTAATCTTAAAAATGTACAAATCCGTACTTGATTATAATCCAATATTAGGTGATCTTTCTGTACATTTAATCATGAAAATTTGTTAATATCAAAGATTAGTATGAAATTGTTATTATGTTTTGTGTAATATAACATTATGATTCAATCAATTTAATCTCAAAGATAGATTTATAAATAAATATGTTGTCCAATCTTATTTGATCGTAAAAAAAATTAAGAAATCGATGCGAAAATATAATCTATGAATTAAATTTGTAAATTTGTATAAAAGATGGACACAATGTAATGTGTATTCTAAGTAGATAAATAAATTGAAAAAAAAATACTTCACAACATATCTTAAATAAACTACTTTTTGTCGATAAAACTTTAGTAACAAAATATAACGAGACATTAGAATATACCACAACTCACATTACCAAGATCGGACGAGCTGTCAAAATTGACATTAAACCCGGAAATTTTCAACACAAAAAAATAATATACATATAATATTAAAAATCATACAACTACGTAAATAATATGTTGAAAATTTTAAATTATTTGAAAAAATGTGATCAAATGCGAATACACATGAACTTATTTCTAAAATGATATGCAACCAAATTCCATTGAATTTATAAAACTACTCGCTCATGAGAGTCGTTATTATGTTGTTTATATAGCTTTGTTTGGTGATATGTAGGTTTTAAATTTAATTTCTTAAAGTTCAACGTGTGTACAATAAATATTTTACATACGTTAAAAAAAAATTGCCAAATGCGTTTAAATTATTAAATACGTTATATAATTAATTTATTTGTAAAAAATATTATAAGTAAATTCCTAAATTTTTAATAGACGAAGTTTTTATTTTATAGAATTCCACTCTAAATGCCGACCGCCGTAGCACAGTTGGTAAGCCGTTCGGTTTTTGTGCGTCCTGGATTCGATTCCCAGCAGAGGAGAAATTTATTTAAATTCATTTCTCACGCGAATATTGCTTCTCTGGGCTGGAAACACTGATTAGTTGGAAGAAATTGCCATATGGCAATTTCTTCCAACTTGCGCCACTTGCGCAGGGTGCGAGGAAATGTTCATTATTATTATTATTATTAAATGTTGTCTATAATTAAAAGTAAAACACTCTATTGATTCTACATGAATTTTATTCATGTAGAATCAAAAAAGGGTTTTAATTTTTATTCTAGACATCATTCCTAAATACTTAGTTTGATATCGAAGGATTCAAGGTCATATAAATTAGTTTTTTCATAACATTTCCGTATTATGTACAACTTAAAGAAAAACGAAGAAGATAAAAAACAAGGAAAACTAATTTGTAAAATCAAAACATGTTTATTCGAACAAAAACGGCATTGAAGTTTACGAATTACATAAACTGACGTTTAAAAATTTGTTTTGTAAATATAAACTAGAAACCGTTACCAATTTGTAAATAATTCAATTTTTTTTTTCTTCACCTAATCTATGTACATAATATATACACGTATTGTGCATATTTACGATTCTGCTGAAATACTGGACACGTTTGAGAGACGAGTTCTTCGTAGAATCCTAGGACCTGTGCCTGATGGTGACGCCTGGAGGATTAGATACAATAATGAGCTGTATGCTATCTACAAGACTTCCAGGCTCTCTGTGCATGTCATATTGAGCAGATTGAGATGGGCCGGACATGTACAGAGAATGCCACCAAAGCGAATACCAAAGAAAGTTCTGTGTGGACATCCAGGTGGAAGAAGAAAGGTTGGAAGACCGCTTGCTGCGATGGGAGGACGAAGTTGGAAGGGATGCTTCCCAACTACTGCAAGTGCCGGGCAGTTGGAAAGTTGCTGCAGAAGATAGGAGAAGCTGGAGGCGAAGACTGACGGAGGCCAAGGCTCGATATGGGCTGTAGCGCCATAGAAGAAGAAGAAGAAGCATATTTACGATTAAAAGAGTATTTGTCTTAGCTACGCATTGTTATATCAACTTGTCGTTTGAGAAAAAAATCATCAATTAACATAAGCAATGTAATGTTGACCGTATTCATTCACTCATAATAATATCATTTATTTTCTAACAGATTTTTAATTATCTCAACAGAAACGAAGTTGGAATATTTATTGTATGAGAACCGGGAAATCAAGGCACCTACAGGGCTTACGACCTGTCATCGGCTGGTTTACGTGATCACTTTATGCGCTTATTTTCAAGCGAAAAGAATTTCAGTATTACAATATATAGAACTTTCAAAATTGAATTGATAGGGATCTCATTAAAAATGCATAATTGGTGAACGTTGCACAATGCATGAATAAATATAGACAAATATAAAATCTCGATTTTGTTTCTTCAAAAAAATTCTAGAGTTTTCAAACTTTTTTACTAAGAGAAACATGTGTTTAGCTGCCTATATTTCCAAAGTTTTTAAAAATTTCGAAAAAAGCCAAAACACCCCAACTAGGTGATTTAATTTTGTATACATAATATTAAAATTGTAATAGTATATCTCAAACTTTATTTAACAATTTTTATAAAAATTGTATTTAGTCATCGCTTCATACAATTTGTATGGCAGTGGCCTATACACAATATCTTAGAAGACTTAATAGTTTGATACTTAATCTCCAAACATACATACATACCATCCTGCTATTTTCATATTCTGGGTAGGAAAAAAGGGCTGACCTCCATACTATCCTATCCTGACATACATACCTACTTACATGTTTTATATAGAAAACCAAATATCTTACAATATTTATTAATTTGTGTTTAACTGTTTATAGTTTGGTACATATTCGTCAATTGAACATACTATCGCCATCGACAGTTGGATCTCATGTGTTACATGCAACTAGTATTAACATATTTAAAGGCAAAGAAAATGTCTGTCATTTTTCAATAATACATACTTACTTTTCGTATGGCGCCGGGCATATGCCAATTAATTTCAATAGCCCTTTGAATGTAGACATACAAACTAATTTTATTTTTTTTAATATTATGCCCTTAATATATTGGGATTCATAGGAGAACCAGGAAATCAGACACCTACTGGGCTTACGATCTATAATCGGCTTATTTACGTGGTCAGTTTAAGCGCTTGCGCATTCTATCTATGGTTCTACAACCCAGGTCGGGTCTTAGCCTCCAGCAGAGCCTGTCGCCAAGTTTGGATGCCAGTCATCGAAGCTTCGGCCTTCCAATTCTTCCTAGTCTACCCGGTGCACTATTCATAATTCGTCTTGGAACATCCTCATCGCTCATTCTCTGTACGTGTCCGGCCCATCTTAGTTTCCCGATTTTTATTTCATTCAAGATGGAAGGATCCATGTACAGATCATAAATACGAATCATCTCCGTTGTCACAAATCGAGACGTAGATCCTTCTCAGTACTTAATTATCTTTTTTCGTATAGAAGAGGAATTGCGTGGAAAAAATGTTCATTAATGGCGATGAACTTATTACCTTTTTTGTAGATTTAGAAATACCTACTTAGAATTCCGAAATGGCGGCAGTGATTATAACGTGATTATAAAAATTCTTTTTTTTTTAAACTGCTTTTCTTAACTAATACGAACAAAGAAAAGGATGATTAATTTCTAATATTTTCGCAAAGTGAATTGTTCATTCGGTCAACTGTCCATACGTAAATTGTCCCCACGGTCAATTTTCCCCACGGTGAATTGTCCCCACGGTCAACTGTCCATACGGTAAATTGTCCTCAAGGTCAATTGTCCATTCAGTAAAAACATTCGGTAAGGGCGTACAGTCAATTGTCCGAACACAGTTGTTTACATAATGAATTTATAAGCAAACATTGATTTTAATCCTGTCGGCAGTCAAGATAATAATGTTGACTGCCTCTGATGGATGTTTGCATTGTTAATTTTAAGATAAAGTTTATTGTAAAAATATACACATCATAAAGTTTTAAATATAAATTAATGATGAATTTGTAAAACTTTTAATTATTGGTTATTGTATATGTGTCAAGTCTGGAAATGAAAATTTAAATTATTTCCCATCTTGCCCAAAAATTTTGTACTTGTTTCCGATGACAATACTCGCCGGAAAAATGCATCAAATATGAAAACACAATAAATAAAGACTTTAAATTAGAATTAATAAAAAAAATTAACCTTTAACAGTTTTTTCGGAAATATTTTTTTCCTTTCGCTATCGATCTGTTTGCTGTTATACATAATATATTATATTATACTATGTTGTCTTATTTTGTAATCTGCCCCCTAGACTACGTGTCATTTAGTTCAAGAAAAGAAACAAGAAAAGATAACTCAATGTATGGAAGTGACAGTTTCCAGTCACGTGACAACTATCACTTCCATTCATTGAGTTATCTTTTCTTGTTTATTTTCTTGAGCTAAATGACACGTTGTCGAGGGGGGCTGATTGGTTGGAAGAATTTGCGTAATGGTAATAAGTTCGCCAGCTATATTATGTAAAAAAATATATAAGTAAATTAATTTAGATGACACTAACAAGCACCAAGTCACATTATCAATACCTGTAATATGAGAGATATTTCTGTATTAGGAAAATGATGGACTGTTTTTAGTGATGAAATTTCTAATTGATATTGATTTAACTTCCAGCAAGACCAAATATGCACAGCCACAAGTTGCAATGCAAAAAATCGTGATGTTGGGTATGACAGCAAATCAATTGATTCACAGACGCTTCTTAAAGCAATTATTCCGGGTAAGTTTACTATAAATCAATGGGTATAGTAGTAATATAAAATGTTTCAGAATAATTGTGATATCTCCTATAACTTGTCACAAAAAGATTGTGACAAGTATATCCAATACTATATCACAGTTTTTACGTGACAAATCATAGTATATCACAATTCCGAAATATTTCACATTACTCACACTAGAAACCCAAGTCATTTTTGTTAAAAACAAATCCATTTTCAATCATCAGTCTATTCGAAATTTCTGTCATGAATTTCTCTCCTGACATAACTGCTTTTCAAATATTCATATCCCATCATCACGGTTCTTCAACTATTTTGAATCACCAATTCCTATTATCAAATATGGAAATATTAGCTTTGTGGTGCATCCATAGAATTATAAGGTACAGAAGCCGCGTGTAGTACAAATTTCGAATTCAAATGTTTTTTTACATGTGTGTGTGAGGCGGTAGATCGGGTAGGTTTGCGTATACGGCTGGGCGAGTGAAACTCAGATGTTTTTGTTGTCATACTTTCATCGCACTGACTAGGTATCTGTATCATATATAATCTAAGGGTGCATCATATAAAATTTACATAATTTTTTTCATAATTTGGTATTATATATAACCACACAACTTTAACTACCAGTGGGACAAGTCTGGTCAACCAGCGAAAACAAAACCATCCATGTTTACCCATATAACGAATGTTATTATCATACGGAGTTCTATAATATTTTAAGATATTTTGGAATTCGATAATATATATTTTTTTAAATAATGTCCTTGTTTAAACAATTACACATACATCTTTCAACATTCCCTAAATTAAGCATAAATGCTTGCGCTATAGGTGAACGAAATTGGTCGAGGTAGGATTCGAACTCACTGGATTACTAGCCCAGTGCGCTAACCGCTCTGCTATCGACCCATCTGATATGGGTAAAAATTTATGGTTTAGATTCCACCGTCTGACTGGACTCAGAACTGAATGTTCCCTCATCAGGCTAATTCATAACTGAAGGGACAGACTATGTTAATGTTTTAAAAAGACTATGAGGGTTTAATGTAATTAGAGGTGGGTAAAAGTTGATACAGTGTTTTTTTAAGGCAATTAGCCCTGAAAAGAGTGTGCTTTGTGAAAATGGGTTTGATTGACAGAAAGACGTTTTTGATAAAGTGTGGAGAAAGGCAACATACTTAACAACGGACTGAAAGATAAAATTATTCATTCATTTATACCATATCCCAAAATGTGGGATAACCAGCGACAGGGGCGTGGGTACATATTAGGTACATAATCTAGGTAGTAAGCATGACACATGCGTATGTCCTCCACACACCAGTCTCGACTCACCTATAAAAGCACTACATTCAGAATGGGTGATGAACCATATTGCTAAACTATGTTAGATGTTATTTAATTTTAAGACAAAATAAACTATGATATTTTTTAATCTCATCACTTTTTTATATTCTTCTTCTTGTGCCGCTGCTAACGGACTACTATGTGTTTGGTGTGGCGACAATCACACCAAACTCATAACATTCTTGCACCAACCTAATTAATGAGGCTGCATCTGAAATCACAAACCACTGCCTAAGACTTTTAAGCCACAATATTTTTTTATGCCCTGTTCTCCGTCTTCTCTCTATCTTTATGCCCTGTTCTCCGTCTTCTCTCTATCTTTATGCCCTGTTCTCCGTCTTCTCTCTATCTTTATGCCCTGTTCTCCGTCTTCTCTCTATCTTTATGCCCTGTTCTCCGTCTTCTCTCTATCTTTATGCCCTGTTCTCCGTCTTCTCTCTATCTTTATGCCCTGTTCTCCGTCTTCTCTCTATCTTTATGCCCTGTTCTCCGTCTTCTCTCTATCTTTATGCCCTGTTCTCCGTCTTCTCTCTATCTTTATGCCCTGTTCTCCGTCTTCTCTCTATCTTTATGCCCTGTTCTCCGTCTTCTCTCTATCTTTATGCCCTGTTCTCCGTCTTCTCTCTATCTTTATGCCCTGTTCTCCGTCTTCTCTCTATCTTTACCTCCTCTATTAGTTGTACAAGGGTATATTTATCACCACGGAATGTGAGGCCAAAATAGGCTACTCTCAGCAACTCTCTCTATTTATCCATAATGTTTAATAAAACACTTTCATTGGATAACTCTCTCGACCCATGTGATGCGCATCAACCTTCTGTATAGCCACATTGGAGACTATAGACCCATGAGATGCGCATCAACCTTCTGTACAGCCACATCGGAGACTTTATCAACCCATGATATGCGCATCAACCTTCTGTACAGCCACATCGGAGACTTTATCGACCCATGAGATCCGCATCAACCTTCTGTGCAGCCACATCGGAGACCTTATCGACCCATGAGATGCGCATCAACCTTCTGTACAGCCACATCGGAGACTTTATCGACCCATGAGATGCGCATCAAACTTCTATACAACCACATCGGAGACTTTATGGACCCATGTGATGCGCATCAACCTTCTGTACAACCACATCGGAGACTTTATCGACCCATGAGATGCACATCAACCTTCTGTACAACCACATCGGAGACTTTATCAACCCATGAGATGCGCAAAAACCTTCTGTACAACCACATTAGAGACTATCGATCGACCCATGAGATGTGCTTCAACCTTCAGCATAGCCTCATTTTTTTTCAACATTTTCATCTCCAAAGATTATAATGATCTACAATTTATAATAAATGTGAATACAATATTATAAAAAATAATATTCCATATGGAAATAAGATGATTAAACCTCCATTAATTTTTTAATTCAATATTCCAGGCACAAAGTGGTGTGGTCCAGGTAACATAGCTGTCAACTATCACGAACTGGGACCTCTGAATATAGACCGCTGCTGCAGAGCCCATGACTTTTGTCCTCTCCATTTGAGCGGTTTTGCCCTAGAAAATGGTTTCTTCAATTTACAACCTTATACAGCCTCCCATTGTATGTGTGATGATGCTCTCTACCAGTGTCTTGCGCAGGACAAGACTTCATCAGCAAGGGTTTGTATAAAATTTTTATATCAAGACAGTCTCCTTTTGACACCTGAGGGGACACTGTAATCGGAAACCCAGCAAGCATGTAAGGGGAGGGCAAATATACTGAATAAGAAGCTACATGAACAGAAGCTTGCGTTAATTGCCTCAATTTCAGTCTGAATAAATAAACAAATATATAAAATAATTTCAAAGAATTTTCATTAACACAGTGGAAGTTCATAATTATAATTTTAAATATTTATAAAATAAATAAAACACATAGTTTTAATCCACAAATGAGTATAATTTTATTTAGCCTAAACACTTGCCGAACCCAACCGGCATCCTCAGAAACAAGAATCAATCTGAATATACATATACCTAGAATATTATATAGTGTGGATAATTTTTATTTTTTTGTTTCATAACTTATATAAATTGAATATTTTTATAATTGCTATAGGCAAACATATGCGATTTAATAAAATATTTGATTTACATACACATTGGGACAAGTAGGTAAACAAGCCAAAAATGAAAAAATACTTCTGGCGCAGTTCAGGGGTGACATCTGTGCGAGACACCGTCACCTCATTTATAAGGACTGTTGCTTTCATTGTTTACAAATAAACCAATTTCTCAATAGATGGCGTTACAAAAAGGTTTCTTTGTTACTTCATAGATGGCAATAGCAATAATGTCTTGTTTTCAGGTGAATTGTTACACACTATTCAAAACATATAGAACTTTCAAAAATTACATTGATAAGGGAACTCAATAGAAAGGCATAATTTGTGAATTTTGCTTAAGCGCATAAAGTGATCACGTAAACCAGACGATGATGATAGGTGCCTTGAGTTCCTGGATCTTCTATAATATCCCAACTTCATCTCTATTGAGATGTTAAAAAAGTTTGTGAATAAAAAAAAATAATTTATAGTTTATATTGTAATATTTTGTCGTTCCTATTTTTTTTTTTTTTTTGCGGGTGGCAGTTCTTGAGGAGAACACACTTAGGCCAATTGGCCCTTTGTGATACCACATTGGGGTTGTCCTCCCACTCACTTATCCCCCTTGAACCAGCCTGAGCGGCTAATGAATGTCAAAATGTCTGCAATGTCGGCCGACGCTATGTCAATTAAATCATCATAGAAGAAACTTCCCAAGGAGCTTCTCCTAATTCTAGAGAGAGCAGGACAGTGACAGAGGAAGTGGACCACCGTCTCCTCCTCCTCCTCGTCTTGGCATGCTCTGCAGTAGTCGTATGCCTCCAGCCCTAGCCTTCTAGCATGCTTTCCTATAACCCAGTGTCCCGTTAATACTGATATGACTCTGGCAAGTGAGTCTCTTCTGAACGAGAGTATTTCTCTGGTTCTTCTGAGATCATATTTTGTCTGGCAATGGAGCATGTGCTCTCCTCAGACCACCTTTGGTCAGCACAAGCAATAATTTTCTCACTGACCCGGAGTTTACATGTTGCCATGGGGACTCCAGGTCTGTGTTTGATATTGTCTAGAGATAACAGGGTACCTGCTCTGGCAAGTTCGTCTGCCCTACAATTCCCCGCTATATTACTGTGACCCGGCACCCACATGATTTGTAGATTGAACCGCTCCGCTGCCCCATTTAAGATGTTGCGGCAGTCCAGGGCCACTCTAGAAGTAGTACTTACGCCTTTTAAGGCTTTAATAGCCGCTTGGCTGTCTGTGAGAATACGGACAATGCTGTTTGATACTGCATTGCCTTGTATCCATTCTACTGCTTCCTGGATTGCCAAGATCTCTGATTGAAAAACACTACAGTGGTCCGGTTACCTGAAAGAAATATTAATATTTAATTGCTCCGAAAAGACTCCTCCGCCCACCTTACCTTCTAGTTTTGACCCATCAGTGAAAAACACCTGAGCTTCATCGTGACGGATCAGATTCTCTTTCCACATTTCCCGCGGGGGGATTTGGGTTGAGAACCTGTTCTCGAAGAAAGGCTTGGGAATGACATAGTCGATACCTTCGGATGGCTTTTTGAACTCCTGAACGATGGAGTGTCCAATGTGTGTCTCCCTCCAAGGGTTGACACAATTCATTCTTATGGCAGCTTTCGTTGCCATTTGTTTTCCTAGGAGGTCAAGCGGCATCAGATGCAGGATGGTGTCAAGGGCTTTTGATGGTGTAGTTCTCAGACAGCCAGTGGTTGTCACTTCTGCTAGTCTTTGAACTTTTGCCAGCTCTTTTAGGTGCACTCCTTTTTTCAAGCTGTGCCACCATACCACCACTCCGTACATCATGACTGGCCTTATGACCGCCTTGTACATCCAGTGAGTTATCTTGGGGTGTAGTCCCCACCGTTTTCCCACGATTTTTCTGCAGGTGTACAGTGCATTAGTAGCTTTCCGTACTCTTTCCTGCGTGTTGGGCTTCCAGCTCAGTTTTCTATCCAGGATCAGACCTAGGTATTTAGCTTGAGCTGAGATCTCTAATGTCACCCCTTCTAGGGTTGGCAATGTAAATGCCGGGATTACCCGTTTATTTGTAAAGAGGATCAACTCTGTTTTCTTTGGGTTTACTCCCAACCCACTATTATTACACCACTGAGTTATCCTGTCTAGTGCCCTCTGTAAGAGAGATGAGAGTATGTTGAGGATCTTACCGGACACCGCTATGGCGAGATCATCTGCATAAGCGTTTACTCCGACCCCGGTGTCGTCTAACTCCATCAACAGTTTATTTAGGGCTAGATTCCATAAAAGAGGTGATAGAACGCCTCCTTGGGGTGTTCCCTTCACCGGGTATCTTTTTATCTTTGAGCCCCCAAGTTCTGAGTTTATTACTCTATTTCTCAACATATTGTCGATAAATTCTATGAGCGAAGTCTCTATCCCCAATTTCCTCAGAGACTGAGTCATTGTTTCATATTTAATGTTATTAAAGGCTCCTTCTATGTCTAAGAAGGAGACCAGTGTGTACTCTTTATACTTCATCGATTTCTCGGTTCTGTGTATCAGGGTATGTAATGCTGTTTCTACAGATTTCCCTTTGCTGTACGCATGTTGAGACTCTGACCACTTTGAAGGTTCTATTTTACCCCTTATTCTGGTTTCTATGAGTCTTTCTAGCGTTTTAAGGACAAACGAGGATAGACTGATTGGTCTGAAATCCTTGGATGTATTATTAGATGTTCTTCCACCTTTGGGTATGAACACCACTTTTACTTCTCTCCATAATTTGGGGGTATAACAGAGTTCTATACATGCTTCGAAGATTGTCCCCAACCAGGGTATGACAGTCTCCGAGGCCGCTTGCAGTTCCGCTGGAATGATACCATCCGGACCTGGCGACTTGTATGGTTCAAACTCGTAAATTGCCCAAGCAATCATTTCTGTATTAAATAATTTCTGGGAGTTTTTCTGTTTCCTGGTTTGGTTTGTTGTCTCAGGCATGCCCTCTCTTTGCAGGTGGGTCTGCGCCCCCCCTATCGGGCGGACCGTTTCCCTAGGCATGTCGAGTTTACATCCAGGAAAGTGTGTTTCTGTTAATAGCTTTAATGTTTCAGAGCTGCTTGAGGTCCAGCTGCCATCGTTTTTCTTTATATATTCAGGCATCTTTGGATCCGTAGCTAGGATTTTGCGAATCCTGTTTCCCTCAGGGATTGTTCTTCCCATGAGGTTCTTTTTGCCGTTTTTACTTTACTCTTAAAAACTCTTTGACTAGCCTTATTAGTTTCCCATTCATTGTTTTTCTTGGCTAGGTTAAATAGTTTGCGACATTCCCTTCTTAGGGCAATTATCTCTTCTGTCCACCATGGTGGTCTTTTTCTCCCTTTAGCTATACGCACCGGGCACGATTCCCTGGTGGCTTGGTTACAAGCATTAGTAAGGGTCTTTACCATGTTATCCAATTCCTCTGTTGTTGAGGGTTTGGTTGGTATTTCAGAAAGAAATTCACTGAGGACAGTGTTGTACTTACCCCATTGTGTGTTCCTTCTATTGCTGTACATGACTCTATCTGGTTTCTGAAAGTTTAAGTTAAATTCAATGTACTGGTGATCAGAGAAGGAATGGTCAGCTGAGACTTTCCATTCTTTTACATATTGGGCAGCATGTTCATTGGCAATTGTTATGTCTAGAACTTCACGCCTTATTGCGGTAATAAATGTTGGAGTATCACCTATATTACAAATTTCGAGGTTATTTGATAAAATATATTCAAAAAGTAACTCACCTCTCTCGTTTGTGTCCGTGCTGCCCCAGATTGTGTGGTGTGCGTTGGTATCTGCACCTGTCACCACAGGTATCCTCTCATCTTCCGCTCTATGTATGGCTAGTTGAAGGATACCTGGAGGGGGTGGTTCTTCGTGATCATGTGCTAGGTAGGCAGAAATCAGCCAAATGGTATGGGACTGAAGTTCTACTGCCAGCACCGTGATATCTTCGTTGCAGAACTCTGACACCTTAAAGGCATTGAGCTCCTTCTTTATCAGAATACAGGACCTTGGCTTACCATTATTGTTTGTATAGAAGATCCTGTAGTCTTTAGATTTTAACCCAGCCACTAGATTTTTGACAACCCATGGTTCTTGGGCTAAGACAACATCTTCTCCTTTTTCTAAGAGGCGGAGGAGTAATGCGGCAGACGCCGCCTTCGAGTGGTGCAGATTAATCTGAACCACTTTCATGCAGCAGTCTCCCCTCCTCCCCCTCATCGCTGGATATATCTGAACTCTCAACATCTATTGCACCCACTTTTCTAAGTGCGCCAGATGTCGAGGCTTGGACTTGGATGAGATCGAAGTCCCTCTCGAGGTAGGTATCACCCTTTGAAGGTTCTCCCCCATCCACGTCCATATCGTCTATCACCTCGGTAATTGGTAGGGGCGTTGGACTAGATGGTTCTAAGGGATTTTGCTTCTCGTCCATCACCTCTGTAATTGGTAGAGATGATGGACAGGATGGTTCGGGAGGATTCTTAATTGTACTGCTTGCCTTTGAGTCTTTCTTATAGACTCGCAGTGTTATGACATCAAAGCCATAGCCTATTTCACCGCGAGTCTTTTCTAGAGGTGCAAGCGACTCCTCGTTCAGGATAATCAGAGCATTTCTCGTGTTACCCTGAACTTCTCCGACCTTAGCAACTTTCCAGTCTTGGGTAGGCAAATGTGGATTACTCCTTTGTATGAGCTCCAGTATTTTCTTTGGACTAGCAGGTATTTCTGGGATCCAGGCTCGGGATCTTGGCCTGTTCGGGATTAAATCCTTCGGGACAGCCTCAATCCTCGCTCCTGGCCATACCTCGCCTATCTTTGAGACCGCCGCTTTTAGCCATTGATTGGGGCCCCTCCCCTGATCTCTGTCTTTTTGTCTCACCAAGAGGTTTGTTGGAAGCGGAGGACGGTGGACTGGGTCCAGTCTCCTCTCTCTTCTTCAGGACCTCTTAGGTCCATTTCAAAGAGTCTGCTTCCTCCTTGGTCAGATCTTTTTCAAGAATTCTCCCTAATCTGCCCACCAGTCTTTGTGCTTTTCTCCTCTCCCTATATTTTAAGAGTGAGGGGTTTACACGTTTACTGGTGGTCCTCTTTGCATCTGATCTAGGCTTAACGGCTTTGGATGCTTCTATCGTGGTTGGCGACCCCCCTTTGCAGACGGGTCTTGGTCCCCCCATTCGGTCGGGAATAACTGTATTACCTCCGGCTACGGTTGATAATGACTCCCCTGTGTAGGCGAGTCTAGGCCCCCTCTTTCGGGAGGACGAAGGTGGGTTTTTTGGTTTATTTGAGTTCATCTGGTTCGTACGGTCCTTCAGTCGACAAGGCAACTTCCAGACCTTAGGAAAGTAAGGGGAAATAGACGGTCCACCATAACGGAGCCCCACGTCATGGCAAGTCCTGCTTACACTCCGGATTCGGACCGGTTTCCGGAGGGCACAACGCTTGCGACACCATATAACCCCGGTGCCATTCAGCCCTAGGCACGTTGTAGCATAAGACCTGGCTTGGGTGGTTTTCTGTCGGGGTTTTCCTTCCCTTAGCTGGGGAGGGGGAGTGGGGGATTTGGAGGGATTCCAGTTATGAGGCGCCAGAGAATCGCCGTTCATCCTCTCCTATTTGCTATGGCTGATGGCATTGCCAGTGGCCACATTGCCCGGGACTCGCGGGATCTTAAGACCACTCGAGGACGCTAGGAGTAGGACTATTGGTAGTGTTACTGATGGTTGTAACTGTGGCATTACACGGTATTTATATGATGCATATTTCCAGCAAAATATGCATCTCCGTGGCCCCCACCAAAATTAGAGTCCCTAGTTTAAGTTTGTGAATAAAAAAAAATAATTTATAGTTTATATTGTAATATTTTGTCGTTCCTATACACAACACATTATCTCAGTTCTTGACAAAAGTCTGGTTTTCAATTCCCGTTGGTATGCTTTTTCGATCATAGTTTTTAGTTGTTCTGGCAAATTATTGTAATGGAGCCATTTGCACATTATTATTTGGTGTCCAATTTTTTTGTAGCTTTCTCGGTAATTTTTTGTATGTGTGTTGTGTAGTTGTGAATTTATATTCTCTGCTAAGTCTTAGTTCAGGGTCTTCTATTTTTCCAATATTTATTTTGTGTATAAATCTTATGTTTCATACTGTGCCATCTTCTGTATGTTTAGTTACTTTTGTGTATAGGTATTTTGATGGTGTATATGCATTTAGACTGTAAGTCATTTTTATTATTCTGTTATTTGCTGGAAGCGGGGAATCGATAGCAAAACTATTAATATGATGACTTATAGGTGCCTAATTTCCCGGTTGGTCGGCTGGTACAAGAATTCTAAGAAATACCTTACTGCCTAATATAATACAATATGTCCTATTCTGATTCGTTTCAGAGTACGAAAACGTCTATAACCAACGGGCGACTTGTGTAAAAGGATTTAATCCGTGCGGTGTGACGTAATGAGTCCCGTATAAATAGTCAACTTTTTGACATTTCTCATATACTAAAATTCAGACGGATAAATTTAGACAAATCAGAATAGGACATTATGTATAGATAGATTGATACAGTTATGTTTACAAAGAAAATAAATTTAAGATGGGTGGTGGCAGACCGATTACCGTGCTGGATTAGCAATCCAGTGGTCGCGAATTCGAATCCTGCCACAACCGATTTCGTTCACTTGTAGTACAAGCATTTATGTTTAGTTTAGGGAATGTATGAGGATGTATATGTAATTGTTACTACAAGGACATAGGTATTCATTCTTTAAAAAAAAAATTAATATGGTAAGCTAGAAACAATTAGGAAAAACCTTACTTAATAATACGAAAGAATTGTTTTGATTGAAACTATGTGTTTTATTTATTTTTGTAAATATTTTATAACCGTCATTCGTTGGATTTTTTAATGATATTTTTTGACAAACTTTAAATCTCAATAGAGACAGATGATAACAGGTCATAAGCACTGCAGGTGTCTGATTTCTCAGTTCTCCTATAAATATATATTGTATTCCATCTTTATCTCTATTGAGATAAAGAATAATGTTTGGCAAATATATTTAATAATTTATTTTTTTCATTTTCAGACATTAGGACATATTTACTTCAACATATTGAAAGCACTCTGCATTGAAAAAAACACAGAAGGATATAGATTCAGGAATTCAAGAAGATTTCCTTACTAATTCACGTGAAATTAAAAAAATATAATAAATAAAATAAAGTTTACCAGTGCGTTTATGAGAGTGACATTTCTAGTCAAAAGTCAATTCATTTAATTATGAATAAGCTGTTTGTTGTTTGTGAAAATATACATTAATTTATTATTTCTTTATATTTGTTTCTGGATACCCTATACCCTATAAAAAAATGCTTCAAACATATGCATTAAGATATAATTTAAAGTAAAACAAATAAATTTATATGGTTGTAGAAATTGCCAAACAACAAAAGGCCTGCTAGTGTACAATGTGGAGTGCAAATTTACTAGGTTGGTATATGTGCAAACCGACTTCCTCTCCAGCATATTCGTTATGCATTGTGCTCATTGTAGTGGCAATCCATCCAGATTTTTCTTAGCTCTTGTTTGGAATTGCATAGATACAAAAGAGAAAGGCAATCGTGGTTTCACTGGATTCATGAATCCAGGCCCACGAGCACAGGCGACCAGAGTACCAGAGCCAGAACAGACGAGCCACATGGGCTTGCGACCATGTATGCGCGATTAAGGGGCCCCATGTATGCGGGATTATTTTAAGGTATAGTTCTCGTAAAATATCTTGACATTTCAAGGGAGAGAGGGAACGGTTTGCGCATCTACCAACAAAACAAAAATATCTTGACATTTCTAGGGAGAGAGGGGACGGTTTGCGCATCTACCAATAAAACAAAAATATCTTGACATTTCTAGGGAGAGAGGGGACGGTTTGCGCATCTACCAACAAAACAAAAATATCTTGACATATCTAGGGAGAGAGGGGATGGTTTGCGCATCTACCAATAAAACAAAAATATCTTGACATTTCTAGGGAGAGGGGACGGTTTGCGCATCTACCAGCAAAACAAAAGACCAAACTTGCACTCTGCGCAGCTCTCATAATCTATTTGTCGATAACTATATGTATATTTTGTATGAGCGCTTAGTTAAAGGTGTCTCTTTTGAGTCAACAGCAAATGTATGTTAAAAAATAAAACAATGTATAATATGACGTTTAATTTTATTATATTATAACAATAAAATATTTTGAGGAATTCACGAGTCGGCTTTCATTAAATAACCTCAAAAATAAACATCATATTTATATGAACACATCTTAACAAGATATAAAGTTAACTAATAAAAAATCACCTATTATATTTACAAAATAGTACACAAGAGATAATTATTAAATAAACACACAAAAGAATGAAACGTCAGTTCAATGTTATAAAAATTACAATTAAATATCAAGTCACAAGAAAATTGATTATTGAAATATACACGCATTAGATATGTTTGTTGTTGAAAATTAACAGGTAAACCTTTGATCCTAAATAAATACCTTATCTAATTGTATGAATATATATTAGTAAGAGCTGATTCAACTAATTGTCCAGGGCAAAAAAGAAGGTTGAAAAGTTGTTGGCAGGAAGCAAAAATCTAATATGTGACTGGACAGGAATGAGAACTCTTGAGGAGCTGTTCCGAGCTGCTCGCTGTTGTGATGGATAGACATGACACAACACTCAAAGAAGAATTCTACGTTATAAATGTTGGCTGAAGACATTTTTTAAGGCAAGCGATGGCTAAATCCAGCAGCAAATATTTAATGAGAAAAGTTATTAAAAAATACTGTTATTTGAAAATTATACATGGCAACACATTTAATAAATAATTATGCTGTTCAGAAGTACACAGCACATTTTTTCTGATACAAACTTATTCCAGATTATATTTTTTGGTTTTCACTCTAGTTTTGTATTTTTTATGCTATCCATTCTATTTTATTTTCTTTTACACTTCCTTACACCAAACGCAATTTTGTGTGAAAATTTTTTTAAATATAAATTCTCCCCTGCTGGGAATTGAACCCAGGACACCAGCACAGAAGCCAAACGGCTAACTTACTTACTCTAGATATGTCTGTGGGTTTGTTTTGATTCAGATTCATTCGTTCAAACCATCCAACAGGTATGCGGGTGTGCGTTACCTTATAAAAGGAAACACAACGCATGCGTGAATCCACGCACACCAGTCTCGTCTCACCTGAAAAGGCAACATTCATAATGGGTGATGAATCTCAGAGTAAAGCTATCAAACAGATGCTAGTCTTAATTTGAAGGTCTGTCGATCAAACAAGAGATTTGTTTGAATTTTTTTCAATGCTTTCTAGGTAATTGAATATTATTTAATGATATTTTTTTTTTGATAGCGGAACAAAACAGTTGTACCAACGGAAGTATATCAAATTTATTTAAAGCACGACACAAATTTACTACTTATAATATAATATAAAAATTCTACCATGGGTTATATTTATTTCCATTAGTACAACTGCATTGATTTAAAAGGTTTAATACATAAAATGACATCAAACACAAAGCTTGTAATATACTTTTATTTATATAAAAAAGATTTTCACTAAAACAATATTCAAGACTTTGAAAATATAAAATATAAGTTTGAATGAAAACAAAATATTCCAATGAAATCTGACTACACATTTAAACATACAAAATTGATTGTAGATGGCAGTGTACATAGCAATAAATATTCATTGAGGAATTTATATACACAGGTTGGTGGCTGAAAAGTAAGTATTTAAATAACAGTAAAGTGCTTTAAACGGACGAGGTTTTTCAACACGGTGGGCTAAAAATAGAATGTGTTCTATTTTTCATCACGTTTTTCGTAAAACACAAATCTATAAAATAATTTGTTGCTGACAAGTCAACTTGGCTACCGTTTGTATTGTGTTAACTTTGATGTGTGACATTCCCTGTGCCTTTTGTTTATTTGGAAAACATTGAAACTGTAGGTTTGATATTGCTGAATAATATTTTACAGATCGGAGCTCCTCGTTGCTGTCCGTGGGCTTCTTCAAAGTCCCATTGGTTATGCTGATTTAGTGATCTCGAAGAACAATTATAAAGCTTTCAAACGATTTTGTCATAGACACGGTGCCTTATTATCCGAAGATTATATTATTACTGACTTGTTTGTTTCCAGAGATCTTGGTCACTTTTCTGATGCCATATATATATATATGGATCTGAAGTAGTCGACAGTCCGCAAGTGTGAAGCTCGATTTGCACTTGCTGATTGTTCTTTTTGCACCATGGTACCAAGATTGCTAATTGCTTTTCTAGAGGGCTCCATGAGCTACTCTTCATGCCATGCATTGTTTTTTTTTGTCATTCATTCTAGCGTTCTGCGAAGGGACTGTTGACAGTCCCCATATGCGGAGCGGGTGATGGTGGGAGTAGCGAATTGCTAAATAATTTAAAACTTTGCATATAGTCAAAAATAAAATTATGCAATTTCTCACATAAATGGTATATTTCATTTTTTCCTAATTGCAATAATAGGGGTTCTCAAATAAAGGAGAAAATAAAGAAACCTGTATTTGGATGGTGTTTTAAGCATTGAAAACAGCATCCAAATTGAAAAACCTTGTCAGTCTAAAGTGCACTATACTTTTAAAACTCAAATCTGATCCAATTTCAAATAAATTTTTAGAACTTACCTACCTGTCGTCTGCATATATTCAAATTATCAAAAAATTCTGCGTACATTATATTAAAACATTCCTACCTACTCCATTATTCTCCGTTATATTGTGATCGGATTAGCAGAGGAAATAATGGCCGCTGACAAAGCAAAATCAATATGTTATTAAATTGATACATGATATTTTATATTCCTTAATACCATTTAAAAATTTGATACAGATATTTGTTTTCTAATAAGTATCCATCTATTTGTTCAATTTGATCATAACATTATACTCTGCAAAACGTTGTCTCACTAAAAAAAACATCTTACCCTCCAAAAGTCTGTTTAGATCATTAACCTTTTTAAGACGAGCGTCATGTATAGATGCCCACCGAGTGCGTGCCTAAACGCCGAGTGTCATCTATACATGCCCTCATGGCTATACACAATTTTGAACCTTCATATCTCAGTAAATTCATACTTGATTGAGACGAAAATTGGATGAATATTACTCCCATATATTTAACTTCAAGACATCTGTCGGTGAATCAACAAAACAATTGTTAAATTATTTTAAAAAAAATAAAACTCTAAACACTGAAATTCATCAATCATCGCCGGCGAAAATCACACTCTCCCGCGCTTTGTAAGGATGTAATACGCATGAGCGTAGGAAAGAGGGATTCTGCGCCAGTTCATTTTGTTGTTTCGCACTCAACATTTTGCTTTGAATTCGATGCATACCAATACACAATCGTCGCATATTCCTTATCTACATCAAATGCCGGAAGGATCACGTGACACATCGATGACGCCATGTACTTTTTTGTATGGAGATAACTACAATAACATTATTCTTCATTTATCTTATGTTTATATTATGAAGTGTTCAATTTCATTGAGTTTATGTGATCTTTTGTTTATCTTTGATCTTTTTATCATATACCTACATCGTTTGATTTTTTTTACAGTTATTATATTCAATTAAAACGAGATTGAAAAAAAACTGTGTGCGACGTGAAATACTGTCCATCCGTAGGTAATGCAAGTACTTGTACCTACCCGTCTTGATTGGGTTAAGGATCACACCTCACTGACATTGTGATAACTATATCCTTGTATTGAGGATTAAAAAAAGGATAATTTATTATAAATGAATGAAAAATTAAATATAATGATGTATGATTTGAGATATTTACTTGATAACTATATTGCTTTAAAATTGTGCATCTCCGATAACATCATCAAGCGGGCTTTAAACTGGAACCACTCAAACTTAAATTATATCTTGAATTTTTATAATGATTTGTTTTATTTTTCACATATATTATGATGATAATAAATAATATGAAATAACGTTAAATTTACATAATTTAAAAATGTGAGGATGTTTTGATATTATAAAACTAAATTAAACAAACATACAAAGATTGTTTTGATGATTGTTTGAGCATGGTTTAGGACTGCGTTCAGATAGAACACTAGACGTCGAGTGTCTTTCTCACACCAATCTCACTGAGTACTTTTGGGCGGCGTGTCAATAAGGGTCATTTTAAATGTCATTTATCACACATGTGTCTTTTTAGGTTAATTTTTTTTTAAATGATCACAATTGAGCAGTGGGGTAAATAATGCTCCCTGACTTTTTATTGGAAATTTTGAACAATATATTTCTTTAATTAACCTCTTTGTGAATACATTATGTCATCAGATATAACATCAGCTGACATAACAGACACTACAGAAAAAATAGATAAATCTTACCACAGATAAAATAGAATTCAACAGAAAACTCTACCTAACAGAGCGTTTTTCATCCAACTATTTTACAGAGCATTTGGAGCGTACAACTGACCACTTGAATGTCTTAAGAGCGTCTGTTTCCGGTCATTTTGAACACACTCTAGAATTGAATTAAATAATTAGCTAGATATATTTGGAACTAACCGTTCCCTCAGGCAGATTTTCATCATTTTTATGTAGTTAGATAGTGGAAGTATCTCAATATGTTTGTTACTCAATCACGTGAAAACGGCTGAAAGATTTTTTACATTCGTTCCAATTTTCATTGAATAAAATCATGTACGAGCCGATATGCTTTTACAAAGCCAAAAAAAATCATTTTGTATTTAGAAAATTGTTAACAAATCCAAATGACAGTAAGTTGCGTGTCGGCATTCTGACTGGTGCACCCAAGGGGCCGCCCATACCTTATTATCTTTAGAGTAAAAATGCAATCAAATTCCCTCATTTTGGAGTTTAGTCACAAGTTACAGTACTGACAACAATAAGTATAAAATAAGTACTTTTTTTATCTAATGGCAATTTTTTTTTAGTGGCAATATTGAAGTAAGCAAATGACCCTGAAGTTAGAGATGGGCTCAATTCAGACAAATATTATTTTAAAATTGAATATTTTTCAATTTACAAATATGATAAATGAACAAGCATAAATCTTTTTCAATTTACAATTATGATAAATGAACAACAATTAACAATTATGATAAAGCATATTATAATAAATGTCATTTTCTACAAAAAATGTCTCATATATTTAACTTTGATTATTAAATAATTAGGATCATTCATCTGCATATAAATAAAGTAGACCTCGTAAGATTGGTTTTGCACATGTTTGTGCACGGCTAAATTCATGTCAGTCTGCCTGTCCATGAATTCGTTTGAAACCTTACTATGTCAAAATCGGCAATTTTACAGTAGAGCAAAAAAATTCATCATTTATTGTTTGACACATTAATGTATGATAAGACAATGATTATTACATACTAAATTATAATTGATATTTTTTTCTGAAATTAATTAGATGTCATTTTGTCGTGTTTACAACTTGATAGTTTACTAATTTAAATGTTTTTTTAAATACAAAAATTATTAGTATCATATCTTCATGATTTATATGATTAATTATTTTTGATTAATTTCTCCTGGCGGAAATCAGATGTTATGGTGGTCTTAGCAACTTTAAATGATTTACAGAAAAGGGGATATATATTAAAAAATGCATATTTTTTTAGATACCAAGCTTTATTAAAAAAAATCCATCGGTTCTATATTTTTCAAATTAGTGACTTGTTTACATTTTCTCCATACTTTATTTTGTAATGCCTTGATTTTCTTTTTTCGATTTTTATCAAGTATGTATGAACGAAACAGCTCTCTCTTTAAACGTATTTTTCTTGGAGTGTCCTGCATAGAAATATCATTTTCAGGCAATGTTGGATTTGATGATGAACAACTAGGCACCGAAGGTTCAAGAAGGATGGGTGAAGTTATCTGAAAAAAAAAGATTCAATGTAAATAAAGAATGTCCGCTAGTGTGTTAGTTATAAAATTTATTAACGTATATCAAAATAATGATTCAATAAGTATATAGGTAAGGATATTTAAAAACTTGTAGGTATATAAAATTTACAAAAAAGTCCGAAACAGAACAAATAAGTAATATTTAATCAACATATAATATGATAAGTACTAAGTCAGAAAAAAACTATCAACTTACTTCAGGACAAACAGTATCTAATTGAGAGAAAATTGAAGGGACAGCATTATTCTTAATTTTACTTTTATAACCACTTCGGTCAATTTCATCATCTCTGAAATGCTTTGAACAAATGACTGTACTTGAAGATGGTTGCCAATTTGGAGGACGATTGACAGCAGCAATCCACAAAGCTCTAAGAGCTGGATTTTTTGGAAATCTGTAAAAAATACACTTGTTGTTCACGTCCATTTACATAAATAAATTAAACACATTATAAATATAAAATAAAAACATTCACAATATTGTGTATTACTTAAAGATGTCAGATAAAATAAAACTAATAAATAAAGTACGTATAAGATTATTTTAATCACATGAAATCACGTTTCACAAGAAATATAAAATAATAACGCCAGTAACTTATAGGTATTCATTTTGTCAGAGCCAACATAATATATTCTAAATTGTCTATTTTTCATAAATTAATTGTACTATGTTGCACTATTGTATTGTTGTTATTTTTGTATGTTAATGTGGATTTAAATAAATAAACAAATAAAATTTTGAATTTGCAGAAAAATTATTAGAAAATAAATATTGAAAATAAATTCATGTCCAATGCCCAACTCTATGGTCGATGAAATATGGCGGCCATTGGCCAATATCGCAGCGGATATATGTGATGTGATTGACATGCTCAATTATCTTAAATCATTAATAAAATATTTGGTGACAATATAAAAACATTACAAATATGTGACAAAATGATTGAAAAAGCATTAACAGTGAATACAAATTATGTTTTTTCTCAAATTGTGCCCGAAACATATTACAATATAATGGCGGATTACGGTCTTATCCACAATTTACAAAACCAATGAAATAAAAAAAAGTAAAATTTTAAGAAACTATTACAAATAATTATATCGTTCTTAATATTAAATCATTAAGAACGAATCATTCAAAAAAATAACTATACAATTATAATTTAGCCATGGCCAGTTGGACACGCAATATTACGTTAAATATTGTTAAATATAGTAGGTTAGTTTCAATACTTACGAGTGAAAAGATATACCGTGTCCTTTATTCCTACATTTCACCACACAAGACCTTTTCGAGATTTTCTTTGCAATAATTAGTTAGAAAAACGAGAAAAAACGATTTTTGGAAGCAATAATATTTTTAGGTTAAAAAACGAGATGTTTACGAAATATTTTGCGTTGCAAACAATAAGAATGAAGTTCGCGCTAGTTTGCTCGGATAACATATTTTGTTGTCAATACTGTAACTTGTGACTAAACTCCAAAATGAGGGAATTTGATTGCATTTTTAATGTACTGAAGGCGCCTCCATCCTTTATTCCTCCAAGGGTGCACCTCTGTGTATGCACATCCGATCCGCCCGTTATGGAAGCTAGCCTTTAAAGGACATTAGAATAAATTAAACTTTGTGTGATGACTTATTCAAAAAACGCATCATTTTACATTTTGTTAAAAAAGGTAAGCTCAATAAATTGTAGCCATAGATAAACTTTCCTTAATATTTAATCTTGATGTATGCCATTTAAAAACTCAAAACTTTGTGGATTATCCTAAAAATTAATAAGAACTAATTATTGATAAAACACTGAATGTCCACAGCTGTGCTAAGATGGGTTCATCGGGGGTAGCCGAGTAGCAAATATCAACGTTTCTGTCACCAAAAATCCAAAATTGTTGTTTTTCTATGGGATTCCATAGAATTCTATAGAAAATCTAGTCGTATAAACATTGATATTTGCAACTTTGCTAGGGGACCCTATATTAAATACTCGCTTTCAGCTCAAGCTACATAAAAGAATCACACACATAATTTACACCAGTTTAAAGCCAACTTGATGTGTTTAAGAAAACATCACTTGACACAATACCACTTAAAACATAATATATACAAATTAATTATTCTATTGTTATAATAATATTCTATTTATAGTCTGTCATTTTGTGGAATAACACTTATAATAATTAACTACACATGTTACATATAACAAAGAAATAGACATTATGTACAAGAGTAAAAGAATAGTAAAAATGCTTGAGCAACAGAGACACAGAAGCCCTTTGCCCTAAGATAAGAAAGCTTCAGAAGAACGGAACTTGGTTGTAATTGGTTCCTTTACTTCATTTGTGTATTTCTTCTTCAGTCAGATCTCCTGTCCAATAGATTTGTATTCATTTCCTATCCTTGGATTGCTGAAAGCTAAACATATTTTGGTTAATAACTCATCCATACAATCTATTAACAGTCTTACTAATAAACGTGTTGTAAAAGTTACACGACCGTTTAACACCCGTGTAGGCAAAAATGTTACTAATAAACGCTGTGTAGCAGATCAGTTGGTCAACGACTGTGTATCCATACTAATTTTACACATCGCTTGCACAGCTGTCAGAGGTAGTTTAACGGTGTTTTAAGACAAATTTCATCTAACACAAATCAAATTTGATTTTGATATGCGTGTTTATATTGTTATATCTTGGAATAATATGACGAAACCTCTACAAATTATTATATTCTCGATAGTTGTGCATTTTAGGAGCGAAAAGTTGTCCAAAAATTTGCTCTTTTTTTAATAAATTTAGATGGATCGGTGGCAGAGCGGATAGCGTGCTGGGCTAGTAATCCAGTGGTCGCGAGTTCGAATCCTGCCTCGACCGATTTCGTTCACCTAAGCACAAGCATTTATTTGCTTATTTTAGGGAACGTAGGAAGATGTATATGTACTTGTTTAACAAAGACATATTCATTTTTTGTAAAAAAAAAAAAATATCTCCAATGGTGTTCGCTTGGGTATTCGTATCATGAAATTATTCGTTATATTTTCCATATGCCCATTTTGAAATGTGAAAAACATATGAAAATATTAACAACAACAAATGACAAAATTATAATGGTGGATGGCGGCTGGGGGCTTTGCGCATGCGCGAGTGCGAAATTACAAAGTTGTCGGATTATTTTTTCTTGTACGCTTGTTGTTACTATGTGTGTAACTAAAACACTGGTCAACGGGTGTGAAGGAGATTTTTATTAGTAAGACTGTTAATATTTAATAAGGAAGGCAAAGAAAACTGAATGCCAAATTTCCCAAGAAATAGCATAAATACATTTTGGTACGCATGTTAAAGCTCAATTGTACAATTATTTTTAGTAAAACAATACAAAATATCGATGGGTAACCAGACATATTAAATTGTTTATTTATTTATTTGTATCTTTTTGCACACATAATTTGTACACTGGTGGGTTTATTGCCAAACGGCAATTTCTTTCAACCAACCAAAATTGATGTTTATATATGTACAATACAATGAGTACTGTGGCAATAAGATAATGGACATGACAAAAATAAAAATATAATAAAGATAACAGAAAAAAGCAAAAAAAAGATAGAATATGATAACAGTTAAAACACAAGGATAAGGATAGGAAGAGGAAATCAGGTATTATCAGATAGATATTTTTGCTTTATAGATATTTAGCCTTTTTTTAATAATGAGATAGCCAATGTAATATCAGAACTAAGCCTTGCTGATTGTACTTCAAATGGAGCTTAAAATTTCAGTAGGTATATCCATTATTTATTTATTTTTATTTATTCAATAAAACATTATAACAATTATTTGAATTTGTACACTGGTTTTTTTCTCTTTTTCCCAAATTATTGAAAGTCTTGAGAGAACTCTTCAAGAATGTTGAAAATTATGGTATATTACTGAATATTCATTTTTAAATTGACTATATCTCTTGTTGTATTCCATTTGGACAATATTTTCACAGGTCAAAGTCGAGCTCTACAAAATGGATTACATGAAAATAAATTATCTATGGATATTTAGTTGTAATGTGGAAATCCCCTATAGTCAAGTACAGGCTTCATTCAATTTACGTTTAATTATTATTATACTGTAGTTTAAAATAATTACCTTATTGTAATAAATATAATATTTGAAGGCAGTCTTGTCTCACTCCTTGTTATATTGGCTGAAGAAATTAATCTTTAGCTGAGGAATTGGGATGGCCACTTCTTTACCAAAGGCTGGCTGCTGTTCATCAGACGGTTGCTCTCGAAGACCTGCAATCACAACACATACGTGTTAAATAGCATCAACAAAGACATTAAATTAAATTAATGCAAGAAACCACTTTAAATTATTAGCGAATGGGGTTGATGAATATAATCTATAGAACTCGTTCTGCCTACTAATTCATTTGACAATTGGTTGAAGACGTGCAGTAGAAATCTCGCTAGCAGCATTTCATTCTCTACAATTCTGACAATACTGTGTACTTGTTGATCATCGTAATTAGTATTGCAAAAAAGAGAATCATGCTGCTGCTGTGTGAATTATGCTATATTTAAAATAAATAATAAAATTCCAAGGGCTTTATTTTATTTGTTTATACTATCTACACACTGTTTTGCAATATACAACGTATAATTGCACTGTGTTTAGTGTCCAGAATGAGTAACTATAAGGTATGTTTTATGATCTTTAACATTCTGAATGACTTGGCACTGCATTCAAGAACTGTGTTAAAAGAATGTGTCATTGGAAAGATATCTCACATTAAAATCATTTGCATCACCAGTCTTAAGGAAGATACTATTTGATGCATTGAAAAAGTCGCTGCGCTTAAACCATACAGAATTTATTTGGATAGCTTCATCGTGGCGACAACATCTAATTGATAATGCTCCTATCAACATCAATCGAGATGCACTTATATCAACAAAAAATATTTCATTCCTAGGCGTTCACTTGAACAACAAACTATCGCTCGACCTGCAGATCTCAAAAACTGTTAGCTCATATTTCTTCCATCTAAGACAGATTAAAAATGAGGCAAAGACACTTATAAACGTGTTTGTTGTCTAGGTTGGATTACTGCAATGCTGGTCTGCCCAAACGTCAACTAAATAGGTTGCAACTGGCGTTAAACGCAGCTGCGAGGCTTATCTGGCGGATAAAAGAGGCCACATAACGCCTCTCCTAAATGAGCTGCACTAGTTGAGATGTCTAGAGCGAATAGATTACAAAGTGTGCTTGTTGGTTTTCAAGACTCTGCATGACTTGGCTCCACACTATATTCGAGAACTGTATCAGAGAATTGTACCATCAAAGAGACGCTTAACATTGAGATCGTCAGAATCACAGAATACCTATTCTTTAAAGGAATTGAATAGAGCCAATAACAGCTTACTTTGATTGTGGTTATAGTGTAAATTAACCTAAACCTCTCGTGTGCTCACGGTACGGATCCGTACCAAGGAAATTATACCCCGTCGTGTGCTTACGGTACGGATCCGTACCAAGAGGTATTGTGTTTATTTTTTTCAATTTTAAATATTATGCAAGCAGTAAATAAGTTTTAGATTCGCTTGAATCTAATCCTAATGAATTATTTTACCATAAACAAAAAACATCCGGTCAAAATATGCGACTAATTCGTCATTCAATACCGTTGAAGTTCGACCAAGTTTGAATGTTTTGTACTGCGAGTCGAAGTTTTGTTTTTGTGGAAAAGAAAGACGTAAATAACTAGAAAATATAAGTTATTGTTATATTTCGTTACTATTTACTAAAATAAAGTGAGTGCGTAAATAAAAATTGTAATATTGTGTCATAATTATCGAAAAAATCTTGTTAAAAATTTGAAACGGTAAAAACGAAGTGCGTAGTACAAATTTGTTCGAGTGTTTTCTACGTATAGAAGAGTACTTTGAGTGAACCACTTATTTCATTTTGAAGATAATTTTGTTGTGAACAAATATCCAACAGATTCCAATAAGTTTTTTACAATAAATTCAAATGGTGTGATAAAAATATTTTGCAATCGAGAAATTCATCATCAAACAACACACACACAAATGCAAACAAAGATGGCGGCTCCTTATCTGTATACAAAGACGGCCAGGCAGGGATATCACAATATTTGTTATATTTATTGTTTTTGATTTTGTATACATTTATTTAGCTTGTATACAAAATTTTAGTTACATGACAAATAAATATTCTTTGTTCTATTTTCACTTTTTACATAACAATTTTTATTATTTTTTTTGGCACCGTTTTTATTATTGATTAATTTATTTATTTATTTCAACTATTTGTACAAATAGTTGTACACTGGCGGGTTTATTGCCAAGCGGCAATTTCTTCCAACCAACCAGCCAGAGTTTTTGGCACCGTTTTTATTATTAATTTATTTATTTATTTCAACTTTTTATACAAATAGTTTTACACTGACGGGTTTATTGCCAAGCGACAATTTCTTCCAACCAACCAGTCAGAGTTTTTTTGACATATAGTTGTCATCTACACATTTGACTATCCCGTAAACTCGGGTTATAAAAAAATATGTAAATTGTATTTTGTTGCTTTTGTATTTTATTTTGACAGTTCTAAAGTAATTCTGTCAAAATAAATATTTGCAAAAAAAAATTCAACCATTTGTATTTTACAATAAACTAAGTATAACTTTATGAGTTATAAAAATTATTTTTTTTGTCAGTTTTTGACAGATAGTTGTCATCTACACATTATACTATCCCGTTAACTCGGGTTATATAAAAAATATCTAAATTGTATTTTGTAGCTTTTGTATTTTATTTTGACAGTTCTAAAGTAATTCTGTCAAAATAAATATTTGCAAAAAAAAATTCAACCATTTGTATTTTACAATAAACTAAGTATAACTTTATGGGTTATAATTTTTTTTTGTTTTGACAGATAGTTGTCATCTACACATTTTACTATCCCGTAAACTCGGGTTATAAAAAAAATATGTAAATTGTATTTTGGGTTGTAAATTTTTTTTGACAATTTTTGTCTATCCCGTAAATTTTATTTATAATTTTTTTTAATGCCAACTGTATTTTGTTCTTTTTGTGCTATTGAATTTTATTTTTGACAAATTTTACATATTGACAAAATAAAAGTATTTTTTCTAGTTGTTTGTTTCATTTCAATTATTTATCAAAATAAATATGTTGTGAATCCCTGCCGCTATTGTTTGTGAGTCCCTTCTGTAAGGCCCGTCCAATAGCGAACGAGCATTGTGCCAGCGCCATCTTGAAATATTGCTGACCAATACCAAACGTGCGCCAATTTCAAATTTTACCAATACATACGCAAGTAGTAGACCAAAGACAACCGAAACAAATGTTTTTTTGTTCACTTTTTTATTATTGACTGGTTAGAAATTTATTACGTCATATGATAGATATTTTTTTCTTCTTTCCAATGATATACAATATGTTGGGAATTTACATCAAGGTCATTTACAAGAGGCAATATCAAATTGTACTACTAAAATGGGGTTATGTTCAGTTTATTTGCCCTAAAATCAATTTTTCAATTTAGATTGTGAATTTTTATGTGGTATTTACGAAATACGATAACTAACTTGTGTAAAAAAGTGATTTCTAACATCCAAGACCAAATAATTACGTCTTGCGAGTATCTGAAAGTCAAGTTTGACGAAGTATAAAATGGCGTAAATGCGTATTTTTTTTGCAGTTTTCAAATCGGAAATAATAACTCATTTTCCTCTAAAGTATTTATTTTCTTTGTATCATATGATTGCTTTATTATCGCTCCAAGTAGAAAACATGAAAAATCGCGAATTGAAATAAAACATATATTGAAAATTCCTCGTTTATTGAGATGGGAACTGTTACAAGTTGAATTCTATATTCAATGGCCTATATAAAATAAATAAAACATGTGTTCACAATAAAAAATATTGTAAAAGGTTGGTTAGTTATCTAGCTTTAGATAATAACCGCAAATTTATTTCGTCCCGAAGCATAATTAATTAATTTTCATATAAATGTAAACACCTCCATACGGGCTGTCGAGATAACGATATACCCAAGCAGACGACCATTAAGCAATTTGCGCACAAGGTCAAACACACCAAGGGTTAAATGGAATAAGTGTGTGGAGAGCAGTTGTGCGGCCTTTAGTAAATTGCTTGAGGCTTCTTTGTTTCGCAGAGCCAACAAATAAGCAAAAGCGCCCTTGGAATGGACTTTTACCATAAAATGGCACAGTAAAATATTTGATTATTATTATCACATAATTACCAGTATCAATTGCTTTAAGGAATTGGACTTGGAGCTTAGACTATTGACACTTTTAATAAATTACTTAAGACAACTTTGTTTTGTAGAACCAATAATTGAGTTATAGTACCCTAGTAGTGATCTTGCATCACTAAACGAAAATTTGCAAATTATTTTTGTACTTTCTAACTTCACTCGGATTATGCCTAATTCAAATTGTCACAAAATAATAAGACTTACTCTTCCATCTCTGCAAGAGCTGTGAGTAGAACGCCGCCCTCTCTGGTTTCTCCAGTTCTGTATTGACGTGGACCAGACCCAAGTAGTCGTACTCCAAACCAGAATATCTCTCTCCAAACAGTTTCAAACCTAAAAACAACAAGACATTTTTACGTAAAAATAAATAATTAAAAGGGTATAAAAGTGTTTGAATCAGAATGTATGTAAAAACATGCAGTATCAAACAGATCATATAGTAAAGTCTTAGTTTGAAGCCAATGGAGGTCACATTGATTATTAGTTTGTAATATATAAAAACTTTGACAGTTAACTTGTTAATTAGTAAATTTTCAATACTTACTAATATCAATAGACCTGAAGTATAGTTTTTCAGCTGCTGCGTACATGTTCATGTGATAGTTGTACAGAGAAGCAAGATGTCCCACAGACAGACCAACTTCATAGTCGTCAGATCCCAGAAGTTCTTCTTTTATTGATATTGCTCTTAACTGCATCGCTTCTGCTTCCTGAATAATACAAAATACAATTTATAATACTTATTATAATAAAAATAATAATAATAGGGGACTCTATATAGCGCCATTTAATTATTCTATTCCAAGGGCCAATTCCAATATAAACTGTTATTAATAACAATGTCTTCAACACAATGGTGGAATCATTGTACGGACGCAAAATATACCAGTCAACCACACTAGTAATTACAACATATTGCTAGTTACAAAACTGTAAAAACTGTTATTAATAACAATGTCTTCAACACCTGTGGTGGAATCATTGTACGGAAGCAAAATATACCAGTCAACAATACTAGTAATTACAACATATTGCTAGTTACAAAACTGTAAAAACTGTTATTAATAACAATGTCTTCAACACAATGTGGTGGAATCATTGTACGGAAGCAAAATATACCAGTCAACAATACTAGTAATTACAACATATTGCTAGTTACAAAACTGTAAAAAAAAAAATATTTAAAACATAGTATTACAAAGAAAATATATTGTATGACCGGGTAAGAATTGAGGACATAAGGAAAGAATGTAAGATGAAGAAAGATGTCATTACTAGAATGAAAGTGAACACATTGAGATGCATTTGGTCACATAGGGAGAATAAATGAGGAGCACCTGATGAAGAAAATATACAGAGCGGAAAGGAATGGAGAATGACAAGAAAGGGATGGCACGACCATGTGAACGATATTCCGAAAGACGGAAATGTTAAAAGTGTGAACAATAGACAAACATGTATGAGACGATGCATGAATGTGGACGAAGCGAGGGATGTGTGCCAGGATGGAAAAATGTGGCGTTCGGTTCTCTCTTCCTACCCTGCAAGGGACATGGCGTGATGGTATGTATGTATGTAAAGTTTATTGAAGAAAACTGCTTCACTACAGACAGAGTATGTTCCGAAACTGTCGTCTGTTCTGTATAGTTTGTATAATGAAAACAAAAATAAATATAAAAATGAAAACCATAAATTATAAAAATTCACAATATGAATGAACTAGAACTATTAAGAAATAGAAGTATTTTTATGTTGTAACAGACCATATTTTTACAAAAATGTTGATTTTTTTTGCAAAAATTTATGTTGTAACAGACCAGTTACAAAATTGTAAATGTATTGATATGTATATAAGTAAGTGTATATAACCTTAAACTTCTGCATGCTCTGATATAGTCTTCCAAGATTGCCATAGTGTTTGGCTGTCTGCACGTTCATCTCCCCGAATGCCATCAGTGACAGTCTGAGGGCAGCGCGGTGCAATGTCTCCGACTCAGCTAGGAGATCTGCTTCTGATAAAAGTTCACTGTTAATTATACTCTCATAATGTCAGTTAAGTATTTAAATATAAACTTTTGAATCTCATTTGGACACAATCAAATATTTATGAAATAAAATAAAATTATTTATGAAAGAAAGACACAGACCTCCTGAATCCCGACCGGGAGGAGAATCCAAGGCTATTTCTTCGAGGATGAGAGCCTTCACTCTCTTGGCTGTAGCCAGCATCAGGTGGGTAGGAGGTAACATAGACTGTAATAATAAATTTCCAACAATATTATTACTATCAAAAGTGTAATCATCATAAAATTTAAAACAATAAAAATCAATTAGTTACATAATATTTTATAATTTTCCTTCTCTAAGTGAAGATCCGTGAACAAATTAACACGCAGTGCCGATATTGAGACTCAATTATAAAATGCAACAGTTCTTTTTAGAACAGAGTACTGACCCACGATATACATTTTATATCACACGATAGATAGAGACCATGTTGGTATATACATTGTAGGAGAACTGGGAAGTCCAGCGCCTACAGGGCTTACAACCTGTCATTGGCTAGTATACGTGATAACTTTAAGCACTTTCACAACATTCACCAATTATGTCTTTTTATTGAGTTCTCTTTTCAAATTACTATCGCCAAAACTATTATTAAAATTATTATCCAGTCATCTATTGATAAATTGGTAAAATATGCTAAAAAATTAAGAATACACATGATAGTGTACCTCCATGATGACAATGGCTCTATCAGCGTGCTCCCTCGCCTTGTAGAATCGTCCCGACGAATACTCGTGCACGTAAAGAGCGTACGACAGGTCCTCGTGAGCGACTGCCACAAGAAGATTGTTGCCGTCATACACCGACATTAACACGGCCAGAGCTTCCTGAAAACAATAACTTATTTTATTCAAAAATCTGAGTAATCAAATTTAAAATATATGACATTATTTATTTTGAATTTAAAACAGTTTTAATAATGAATACATATACAAAGAAAACATAACACCCACTGCTATATTTATTATTTAATTTCTATTTGAACCTAAAAATTATATCATATTAATATTTTATACATATAATATAATTCCTTAAAAATGTAAATTTACATCAATAGTGGTATGTCAGGATTTTGTGTGGGCAACCAGAGTTCGATTTCTAGCAGAGGAGAAATTTATTAAAATATTAGTCAAATCATTTTTATGCTTCTGTGGGAAATGAGCACTGATCACTTGGAAGAAATTGCTATTTACCAAACTTACATCACGACGAATTCAATGTAAGATATCTTTTCTTAGGAATAACATTAAATATCAATGAACACGTATCATACAATACCTCATAAACAGTGACACTGTGCAATATGGAATCCACGTTGAGTAGATAGAATCCATAGTCTAGGAGTGTGAAGGCATACTTGGGATGATCTCTTCCAAACCACTGTCTAGCCAGCGCCACAACTTCCCTCATCAGGAGACCGGCACGTCCAAATTCCCTCATCATCACACAAGCCTTTCCGCAGATGCGCAACACATCCACAGTTATTCTGAAATTAGATTTATATTATAATTCAACTTCAACATCGAGGTTGAACTACATATACACATACCATTACGCCATGTCCCTGTTATTGGGGTAGACAGAAATAACTGAGCACCATACACTTCAGTCTTTGCTTACATTTATCACATTCAGACATACTCGTCTTTTAATTAAGAGGACATATAACGCTAAATTTAATGATTGAAAACATGATATATTAAAACCGCCCAATGCACTATGAAGTTAAGCGTTAGTAAGGGTAACTGGTTGAGCAATAATGAATATTGTTATAATTTTTCATTCATAATATAACAAGCAAGTCGGCTATTAAATCGGGGTTTGCCATCTGTGGAATGGACGGTCAATTTATTTGTGATTTATTTTGAAATCCGAACATACACAGATGGCAAATCTATGAAGTTTCGGCTTTTGTTTATTCTGCTGCAAACGTCACATTAAGTTTCGTAGGCCGACTTATGCGGGCTCACATATTATGGCGTATTCTTGGTGTTGTGTGCTATTTGTGATCAGATACTGTTTCTGTCACACTATTGCTGATCCTACCCCCTTCCCGTGAGCAAGATAATCGAACGTCGGACCTGTTCCTGTGTTCCTGTGAAGATATAAAGATACGTCTCAAGTAAGTGACTGTCTATATTAACAGGTGGAATGACAGATCTCGATTTATAGTAGACTTGCTCATAATAATTTTTGATTTGGAGTAATTGAGCCCCAAACCCCCGAACAGCGGGATATTTACACGCCTGCTCGTCCAGTAACTATGACGTGCATTAAAAAAGGTTTATAAAAAAGGTTTTTAGGTCTTGCATTTTAAGAACAAACCTTAGTTGAAATGAAAAAACTTTATCGGTCATTCACTTTGATTTTATGCACTCTTTAAGCATATAAAATATTTATTTCTCTACAACACATAGTTATGGAGTAATTAAAAAAAAATGCTGTAAAAAAGGATATTTTTAATATTTTTTTATGCGAATTTAGGCTGAATTTTAGGGATTTTATTTGAAATTGAAGTGTTTAGGTTTATATGGCCCCTTAAGTAATATTAAAACCGCCTAATACACTATGAAGACATGTGTTTGTAAGGGTGACTATCAGCAGTATAAGGGAATTTATGCTGGATTTTAAAATTGTGTGATGAATGTTGAAAATACAAATGGTATTTTTTTAGAAACATGCACACCGCAGCTGAGGTGGAGGGATGATGTACAGTGATATGCTGGCGCATCCTAGACGCAGACTGCACAGGACAGTACAACGAAGAGTAAAATGGAGGAGGCCTTCTTTCTGGATTGGACGGAAATAGGCTGAAGAAGCTGTTGCATATTAGTAAATTAAGTATAATGAATTTTATATGCACTTACTTAGGTGGCGTGTCGGGCCTTAACAGTTTTAGTGCCCTGGCGCTCCAGCGATACGTCTCACTGTAGTCGCTGCGCAGGAAGTGTAAGAGGGCAAACTCCCTGTAGAGGCGGAGGAGCAGGTTGTTGACAGGAGCGGCCTGCTGCAGGGGGGGTTCTTCAGTCAGGTCAACCGCCCGACAGTACTGCCGTTTCTCGCACTGACGTGGCTCCCAATGTTCTGTAGCAAACCTGAAAAACAAAACAAGTTGAATACATACATAAGTTTATTGTACATACATACCATCACGCCATGTCCCTCACGGGGTAGGCAAAGAAAACCGAACGCCACTTACTTCTATCTTGACATACATTCATCGCCTCGTCAACATTCATACATCGTCTTATACATGTTCGTCTGTTGTTCACGCTTATAACATTTCCGTCTTTCAATATATCGTTCACATGGACGTGCCATCCCTTCTTTGGGCGGTCCCGACCTCTCATTCCATTCCTGTCCGCAATGTATATTTTCTTCATCAGGCATGTGGCCAAACCATCTCAATGTGTTCACTTTCATTCTATCAATAACATCTTTATCCTACATTCTTTCCTTACGTCCTCATTTCGAACCCTAAGTTTATTGTTAGTAATAAAAGAAATAACACAACATACCTACAAATTTAAAAAACATACTATTAAAAACATACTTGGTTTCAAACTATTTGTTTATTTAGATTTCTGCCAATAAACAAAATAAACAGATTTAACAAAACCAAGATGTTATAATATGAAACTATATCTAAAGTTGAAGGAGACCATGGCTCCATTTGGGCTGTAACGCCATCGAAAAAGAAGATAGACGTCTAACTAGAATTATTAGTCAATAAACTAAATTAAGACATGCACAATCTTAACAGCAATAAAGACGATGTTTACAAATAAAATACAAAATTTATAAATACAATGAACCATAGTCTTCATTTGAAGTAATTTTAGCAAGACCTGCAGAGCTACTCATGAGGTAGATTAAGATTAGATTTAGACTTAAGAAATCTTTAATCAGTTGTGTTATTTAAACAACAATAATGACAATTTCATACTAAACTTTGATCTTAACATTTTTTTTCGACTAATTAGTAGATTAAGATTAGATTATGATCAAGTACTGATTTAAGATTGAGACAAGCCAAAAACATATTAAGATCATGTCTTCGTGGGATCTCTAAATTTTTTCTCGATGATTTCATCTATCATATATTTTTATATAGATTGCGTAGGTATTTTTCAAAAACTTAAATTTTTATTCTATACAAAGCACAATTATGCAGAATTATTGAATATGGCAGTCACCTCTGGAGTGGCGCCCCCTAATACTTAACAGTTGACATCATAGATTTTCATATATTATACTAGATTTCGCAGTTAGCAAATTTTGTATGAATCGAAGTGAGGATTTTTTCTGCGGTACTTTTGACATAATGGGCAGACTAAATCGTTTTTTTATAGAGAATAAAGACTAATGTGAATTGTTTTCGGATTTATTTGTCGAAAAAAACACTTTGTTCATTAAGATTTAGAGAATAGTTATCTAGGAAGTGTTGAAATGTATGGAAAACTACAATATGTTGCCAACCAAGACGTGAAACATGCGATATACCATGACTCACTTATTGCATGGAGTACTCTATCTAGTATATTTTATATGGAAATCTTTGTTTGACATTATTTATGATAACATGCATTCACAAAGAGTTAAATTTATAAAAATATCATTAAAAAATTTCCAATCAGAGATCATTATTTACACCACTGCCCAATTACTTTCTTTCGATGAAAATATAGCCTAAAAGGAGACATGTATGATAAATGACATTTGACATTTAAAATGTCCGATGCAGCGTTCAGATTAAAACGCTGCCCGTAAGTGTTCACTGAGATTGGTGTGAAAAACACCATAATCTGCAACTTCAGGTACATTGGACGCCCGACATTGAACATTGAATCTGAACACAGCCCTGACGCTTCTGTCCTCATCCTTTTTTTAAAATACACAAGGTAATAAATTTATACAACCTTATATGAATATAAATAAAAACGTATGTTGCATTTAAATGTGTTAATTTAAAGAGGCTATCTTTGATTCTGTGTAAATATTGACGAAAAGCATTATCAACAGTACACCTACGTTACACCAGACCGGCATTACCACATCAAACATGACTCCATGTCAAACTTGACAACATATACGAGGACATGAGCAAACAGTCAACAGACATTGGCAAACTAAAACACTGATTGTATGAACAGTGAATGCAATATTAATAATATCAATCACATTGTTATAATATTATATGTGGGTGATAGTCTGATCAGTGAAAAGCTGATTTGATTTTAGAGAAAAAAAAACAGTGAATTGTAAATAAACCATAGTTTGACTCTATTATTAATACAAATATAAAAAGTGACTTCTAGAGGTCGAATAACTTCTGAAATCTTTTTATATTGTATAAATTTTGTTTTTATTTATTTGCTTATATTTGTTTCATTATTTTCTTGTTCTTTTTTTTGTACTTATGTATGTATGTTGTATTTTACTTTGTGGTTCATAAATCTATGTATTAATTTTGTAATTATATAAAAGCCCATTTAGGGTGTTTAAATAAAAAATTAATAAATAAATCTGCACTAAGTATAGTTTTTTTTTATTAAATCTATTCTATATGTTCATATAACAAAATTTGAAAACTCAAACACCGTGGCATAGTTGGTGAGCCTTTTGGATTATTTGCGGGCATCCTGGGTTCAATCCCAAGCAGGAGAAAATTATTAAAAATTTATTTCTCATGCGATGCTTGCTTCTCTGGGATGGATGGTTGGAAGAAATTTCCAAATTGGCAATAAACTCGCCACTTGCACAGGGTGCGAGAAAGATTCAATTATTATTATTAAAAATTCGAATTCCTAAATTTTTGTAAGATGAAATTTCTTCTAGAAAAGTTTGACCATCCCTTTTTGAAAAGTTGAATGCATTATTTCGAAGAATGTATACAATCTTAGGCTAAGTATGGTTGGTCTTGATCTACGGTATTGAGGCATGGACCTTCATGGTTCAAATAAAAAAGTTCAAAATGTGGATTCACCGTAGAAGGCTAAGGATATCTTGGAACGTTAAAATTTGCATAGAGCCAAAACTGACAGATAGTTGTTCACAAAAGTCAAGCTCTGTGAGACTTTGTATTTTGGTCACATAATGAGAATCGAGAAATTGATTGTTCATTTGATCATAAAGGGGAAGATTGAGGGTCGTAGGGGGGTCGGCAGGAGGCGGCTATCCTGGTTCTGAAACATTTGGGAACGGACTGGATTGAGGCATGTGAAGGACTTGTCCCGCACCGCACATGTCGGGGAGAGTTTCTCCCAAGTGATATCGACTTTGGGGGAACTCGATAGGACACGTGAATATACAAGAATATACATTCTCTACACATTCATTCATGTATGTATAGATTCTTAAATTAACATTGAAAAATATAATTTTCAAGAACATTGAAGCATTTAAAATTTTTTGACCGATATTTTTTTGTCATGTCAAAGCTTTATTGCCATAGTACACATTGTATTATATATTAATATCAACTCTGGTTGGTTGGAAGAAATTTCCACTCGGCAATTTCTACCAGTGCACAAATTATATGTACAAGAAGTTACAAATGAATAAATAAATCACAGAGAAAAAATTCATGAACACCTTGTCTACAGAAAACTTTTCAGCTCTAAGTTAGTGCACTTTACACTCATAATTTCAATATGAAGTAATAGTTTGGGTTGAACAGAGGATAGGAAATTATCATGGTATGCTATACGCCATAATATGTGATAGGCTGGACATACTTTCACACAAAACATCACAACAAAACTCTTTACATGTTGAGGATTGTGTAAAAAATATATTCAAAAGTAATCTTCATCATCCACGTGTAGTAAAATTATAAAACTCCACTATTCCATAAAAAAATGATAGTTACCTGTCTATGCAATTTGGAGACTGTGTTTTGTTAGAGTTATGTCTGGTGTGGTCTGAATTAGGTAACGGCTCCTGGCAGCTTTCTTGTAACAGAGCTATAGACAACGCGAAGGTCTCCGACGCTCCCTTGAAACTGCAGTATGCCGCTTGGGCATGCAGCAACCTGGAACAAAAAAATAACTATTATTCATCAAGAAAAAAACATAATAGAATGAAAACGACGATTAGCCAAGATTCATAGAGGTATTTTATTATTTTTTGTTTATTTAGTCCATCTGCTCTGAAGCAACCTGTACAGTTTTATATAGTAAGTGCATTTTATTATTCAAAAATACACAAATAAAACATAATAATCATACCGATAAAAAATAAAATCACAATTGAAAGATATGAGTAAAATGATTATTGTTGACACATTCATTTCATTTTGAAGTCTACTTCCTTCGAGCAGCCATTTTGTTCCCAGCATTCTAAAAAATTTTTAACACTTAAGTGGCGATGGCAGTTTGATTTATAATCGTGGAGTTCAGAAGAAATTGACTAAAGTGTACTTGCTGCAGGTATTTGCTTTTTTATTGAAAATTTTTCGCTGCAGCAATCTTTTTTGTTTTGTAAATTCATAGAATATATTTATATTTTATTTATTTATTTATACATCTTCTTGTGCATAATATAAACAAATATAATGTACACTGGCGGGCTTATTGCCATTAGGCAATTTCTTCCAACCAACCAGATTACAAAGTATGACAACATTGTGTATGTACAACAGCAAAATAATAAAAGTAAAAGAAAACAAAAGAAAATACATATAACAAAAAAATAATAATAGCAAGAAAAAAAGATATGGTAAGGACAGGAGAGGAAATCGGGACTAGGTGTTCAAGGATAAATATTCCATCTTTAGTTTTTTCTTGAAAATACAAAGTGAGTTAGACGACGCAATATCCCGACTAAAGCTATTCCATAATTTTGCTGATTGTACATCGAACGAAGAGCTGAGAAATTCTGTATTGTGGATAGGGATGGATAGTGTTGTACGTTCAGCAGATCGGAGTGGAAGTCCATGATTGGATAAATAAGTGACTTTGCTTTTGAGGTACTGTGGCAGGTTTGGGTTCGAGAGAATATTATAAAATAATGACAAAATGTGTATATTGCGCCGCTGGCGTATCTTGGGCCAACAAAGAAGATTGCAGTAAGATGATATGCGATCAAATTTTTTTAACCCTAAGATGAATCTGATACATATATTCTGAAGACGTTCAAGTTTACTGAGATGCACTTCATTTGCATCCAAATAGCATACATCGGCATAATCAAGCAATGGAAGAAGAAGTGATTGAGCTAGAGTTATTTTACAACGGAATGGAAGGAAATTTTTAAGTTTATTAAGTGAATGTAGGGCAAAGAAAATAGATACATGTGATACCTACATAAAATAAAAAACAAAATACTATTGTAAAATTTTATAATTGAGATTTTGAAATGAAGTGTAATCAGATAACTGGTCCTTTGTCTTAAAAGTTTGGCCAGCCTAAAGCTTAGATTTTGGTAGATCTGATACTCTTCATAGTTATGTATTTATACATATTTCATATGGATATATTTAGTAAAGATCAGCCTTTTCATCGAGCACAAATATTGTGTAATACGTCTTATGAGTCTCAAAGGTTTTTCTAGAAGGACAATTACAAAACATTTTAACTGTATTCTAAGGATGTCCAGAAAATAATAACACTTAAAATGTGTTAATTTTTAATGTAGCATATACCTATAGATTTTTCAAATTTTGGATTGGTGTGCATTACATCTGTTTATATTATACACTTAAAGATAAATAAATAAAATAAATAAGGGAAGTCAATAAAGTCATAGTTGGTGAAGTTTGCGCAAACGCTTGAAGTGATCACATAAACCACACGTTGACAGGTCATAAGCCCTGTAGGTGCCTGATTTCCCACTCATCTTTATTTTGTCATAAGTTTTCATGTTACATCAGCTTTTATATAAAATGCCATTAAAATAATTTAGGATCACTTGCAAAAGATAGGTCTGTTCTTTTGGTATAAAGGAACCATTTTTTATGATTTGTAGGTACACAAGAGGGGCTGGTAGGTAGCAGTTATCCTGACTCCGAAACATTCGGGAATGGACCTTCATGTGGAGGAACTGTTTGGCACCGCACGGGACAGGGACAGTCTCTCCCAAGTGAAATTCGGGCAGGGGGGGAGGAACTGACAGGACAAATGAAGAAGAAAAGAAGTTTACATAATTATACCAGTCACATCTAATACTATAAAATAGTTCAAGGCGATTTACAGCATTGTTGCAAATATATTATACAAATACAATCTTAATGATAAATACATGGCAAAGCTGTTGCTCTAGAAAACACAATGTTTTATGTTGATTTATATCACCGATATATATTTGTCACACAAACACAACAATACGATATATTGAAATATGTGACAGATAAAATATATTTATTAATAAACTTGAAAAGAGTCAGATGATTTATTAGATAAACCAAGGATAGGAGATTGAAACAATCAGTTCAGTATTTATAAACTGACAGATTATTGTATGAATGGAAGATTCAATCAGAAGTGAATCAAGTCCATTTTGCCATAAATGAGTTTGATACTTAAGATATTAGATACATAGAACTTTCTACTACCTTCAAAAGATTCCAATGCTTGTGTCGTTGAAAAACTTGTCAGTATGGAAATGTATCATTACACTACTGATAGAATTATTTATCTAGCATAAAAAACTATCATTTAATGTGTCTAATTCATTTATGGCAAAGGACTTGTTCTGATCACTGCATTATATGCCTTTAATCTGGACCCAAACAGTACAATTATCTGAGTAAAATACTTTTACTATAATTATTTATCTCTTTAATTAATAATACTTAAATATCAAATTGAATTATACTTGAATTTGATGTTGTCAGTTTTTGAAACTGAAAAGCTACAAAAAAAATGGACATGAAAGAATAATGTGGCTGTGGACTCTGTGACAATAATAATTTGCCAGAACAACTAAAAACTATGAATGAAAAGGCATTCCAACGGGAATTGAAAACTATGTTTGTATCAAGAATTGAATGAAAGTGTTGTTGTACATGAACGACTATCATATTACAATGTCAACTATAAGTTACTGCCTTTTAAAAAATTACAAAAAAACAGCAATCATTAGGACAAACTGTAAAAATTCTGGTACAATAATTAAACAATTGAACATGCTACGCTGATCAGCAACAATAAAAATAATGTAAGTACCTGTGACAGCATTCCAATGTGATCCTAATATAGTAAGTAGTGTGAGGTGCCTTTCTACATAGATCAGTACAGGCCAAGAGTACTTCTTCTGCGCTATTGTACCATCCTACCTCGTTCAGGAAACCACCTAAAATAAAATACAATTGATATAATATAGTAAGTAGTGTGAGGTGCCTTTCTACATAGATCAGTACAGGCCAAGAGTACTTCTTCTGCACTATTGTACCATCCTACCTCGTTCAGGAAACCACCTAAAATAAAATACAATTGATATAAAAATTTTTGCTTTGTTGGTTTACGTGCAAATCGCCCCCTTCTCGACTAAAAGTTCAAATTATTTGGCGACAACTATACCTACCATAAAATTTACAATATATTATAATAATGAAATTTATTTTGATTTGCCATAGGTACGTCACTGTATTATGTATGTCATTATGTATTGTTATTAAACAAATAAAAAATTAAAATCAAAAATTGTTACAGATTGGTGACAGTATAAAGTGTTAAATTTTAATGATTAATATGAAAGGAAACATCATCATATGGGATGAAAGAAGGAATGTATTAATACACAATATTGAATTACACATTTAAACAAAAGGAAGTAATTTTCCATACAAATGATGAACGATGATGATGATGATAATATAACATTGTCAATTGAGGTAATCAACATAACAAATGACTAATTATAATGAAATTATGTTAATATGTGGTAGATAATCCAAAAATACATACATTATTATTATGGTACCAAAATGTATAGCAATATTAATTCAACATTGACTTACTGAATATTATTACCATAAATATATACAAATAAATATGTGGTATTGCACAATTCATAGATAAACAGGACCAAGAGACAAATATTATTTTAAAATAATATGTAACAGTTTAAAAGCAAATAAAATATACATATTTGAGACAACATTGGATACAAAGTGGAGTAGTCATGAACGAGGAACTGGAAGATTAGGTATTATTTTTTTATAACCCCTTAAGGACTCCGATGTATACCGGCTAAAAATACCATACTCTGGCAAGACACAGACTTTGCTACAGACCGCCTTCTATGTAGACCTATGATTTTATGTATTTAACCATTTTTTACTCCTCGCTACCCCAAGGGAATATAGTGGGGAGTTATGAATTCGCGATTTTTAAGGTTATTTTTTTATTGCAAATTATCACTTAGTAACATGCTGATATTATATTCTGAAAGTTTCATCACAATGTATCTGTGTGTGTGTGTGTTTATTCTACTTTATTGATTATAGATTAAAGTACTCATTTGATTCTTTTCAAATTTGTATGGGTACCTTCCTAGTACTAGCTTAGACCCCATTAGATTTTGAAGAGTATCTGATCAGTGCTTCTCAATTTTTTAACTGTCAAATATTTCAAAGTGACCCCAACCTTAGGAAACTTAAAATTTGATATTTTTAACTTCAAATTTTAATTAAAAAGGAACAACATTATCATAAAATGGCATCGAAGAATTATCTAGTTTTCATAATAAAATATTTAAATCAATAATAATTTTTGTCGGCCTTCGTGGCTCAGTTGGTTAGATATTCAACTGCTGATCCAAGGGTCCCAGGTTCGATTCCTGGTGGAGACGCAGTTTTTAATTGTGTTTTCAATCTGGATCTGTGAGACGATAAATATCGTAAGTCTCCAGAATGTGGCAACTTGTTATTGGGTGCATGGTAAATAATTATTTGACATAGCACCTGTTAGTTGCCCGAGATGCTAGGTACATAAAACAAACTAATTTCATGAAAACACTTAAAAATTTTCATACAAAATTTGAATACTCTGTGGAGAGATTTGGTAGCGAGGAGTATAGCGTTGGACACAACCCGCTCGGTTTTTCATACATTTGAGTGTGGTATATTCTCTAAATGCATAATACAGTTTTTTTTTTTTTTAAGAAAAAAATGAATATGTCCTTGTTAAACAAGTACATATACATCTTCCTACGTTCCCTAAAATAAGCATAAATGCTTGTGCTATAGGTGAACGAAATCGGTCGAGACAGGATTCGAAATCACGACCACTGGATTACTAGCCCAGCGTGCTAACCGCACTGCCATCGACCCATCTACAAAATTTGAGACTTGGTAGCGAGGAGTATATCGTTGGACACAACCCACTCGGTTTTTTCATACATTTGAGTGTGGCATATTCTCTAAATGCATAATACAGTTATAAATATACATATATCACACCGCCATCTATTGAAAGCCTTTTTTTCCTTGATTTTTTTCCGATAAAAAATTGTTGGGGAAATGTAGGGAAGTTAAAATTTGTAAATGTAGGTACGCATTTTTTGATGAGAAATTTAATAATATTTAAAAAAAAATTCGAGATCTCAATAATAGTGCCACCTATCGGATCCAAAACTATCCAACCTTTCAATCCAGAACCAACCATACACATTTACGAAATTTTAATTTGAATCGGTTGGGCGGTTTCGGAGATTGGAGTGTACGAACATCGTGACACGAGATTTTTATACTATAATACAATGTGTCCAATCCCACTAAGACTAACCTGCATCGAGGTTAAATACAGTAACCATATTTGTGTGAGACACATAAATGACAATTAAATACAAAATAATCCATTACCTACTAGAGTCCCCAGTTGGGTACTTATAAATTAATTGCAACAATATTTAAAAAATTCAAAATGATAAATATAATAAAAAAATAATGAATTTATTGTAAATCATTTGTTCTAGTTCTTTGTATCAGTATTTGTTGTTTTGTGCTGATTCTAGTTTTTTACACCTGTTGTCCTAGAATGTGCAATGTCTGTCCAAGTTAGACTTGAAATGTTTTGAAATTGTACAGACGTTAAGTTGTCTAGTACTTTGTATCTAGCGGACTCGACAAGGTCACTCCATCACCTCTCGATCTTTTACATCTCACATTTTCCATTAGGAAGAACTTCTCTCTTTGTCTGAGAGTCAACATTTAATAGGCAATGAGAGACTTACCTAATCTAAGTCCAAGGTCAATAAGAGAGTCCCTAGTCCTAGAACATGGACTCCTAGAGTCCGCCTTGAACCTCTCACATCTTGCCTGGTAAGCCGATGAAAGGGTCTTCACTATATGTACATCTTGCTCTACAACAGTCTGAAAAAGACAATTTTTTTCAACACAAAAAACACAAATGTATAGAAATTAAGAGGACATATAACGCTAAATCTAGTGACTGAAAATATGATATTTTAAAACCGCCTAATACACTATGAAGTTACATTTTAGTAAGGGTAACAATTCCGTGTGTCAAAAAGGGTTTATATGTGATTTAAATTATCGGAAACCCAAAATTTGTTGATTTCTTTTGCATTTTAAAAACAAACCTGAAACGAAAAAACTATCAAGATCATTCACATTTATTTAATGCACTCATTAAGAACATTAAAGATGACACATAGTTATTTAAAGAAAATGCTGTAAAAACAGTAAAAAAGTATATTTATATTTTTTTTAGTGGAATTTATGCTGAATTTGAATTGTGTGACAAACATTTACTAAAGAAACGTTGAAAATAATTATGGATATAATTTTTTTAGAAACTCACTGCCTAACATATTTGAGAAATTTGATTTATAATTGGGGTGTTTAGGTTTATATGTCCACTTAATGATTTCTTAATTTCTTATATAAGGTGAGTGAAGCTCGACAAGTGAGAGAATGTGGAGAAAAATGTTATAAAGTATCATTCTAAATCAATAGTTGCGAAGGTTAGGTAAAAAGTGACATGTAATACACTACACAACGTCAAATATCAACTGATTTTATGGGTTGATTCAAATAAGACATATAACCCTAAAGTTTCTAAAGTTTCTGCACAGGTGGTGGCACCTGCATTATTTCACTTGGCAAGCTCTACATAATCACTCCATGTTACTCATTATATTTTTTTTTTTCAAAGAATATGTTTTGTAACAAGTACACATATATCCTCATACAATCCCTAAATTAAGCATAAATGCTTGTACTATAGGTGAACAAAATCAGTTGTGGCAAAATTCAAACTTGCGACCACTGGATTACTAACACATAGCGCTAACCGCTCTGCCACCACCTATCTAATAAATTTGAAAACTTCCTTGCACCCTGTGCAAGTAACAAGTTTATTGCTAAAAAGGCATTTTTTACAACCAACATAATATGTCTCCAACCCAGAGAAGCAATAATTACATGATAATAATATTTTTTAACAGATTTTTAATTATCTCAATAGAGACGAAGTTGGAATATTTACTTACTATTGGAATGTTGCGCAAGCGCATAAAGTGATCACGTAAACCAGCCGATGACAGGTCGTAAGCCCTGTAGGTGTCTTGATTTCCCGGTTCTCCTACAGTAAATATTCGACCTTCGTCTCTATTGAGATAATTAAAAATCTGTTCTTTGACTCCCGACAGGAAAAAAAATCCAATGTTTGCGCATATGCAATAATAAAAAAAATATTTGATAATAATATTAAATATATGTAAATCTTCACTACCGGGAATAGAACTCAAAATACC
>OY754975.1:34681382-34698882 GCA_963576475.1 Molanna angustata | reverse complement strand
AAGATACCCTTTTCTAATGAAAAAAAGAATTATCGCAATCTGTCCGATTAAAATCGGTAAAAAGTTATCGCTGAACAAATATATAAAGTATTTTATATTATAAAATCTAGTAATTATTATAATATTCACTCACCTATTCAGAGATCACATAGACTTGGTCATGATTTTGGCTCTATTGATAGGGTTACCATATCTCAGGATTTGTCCTGAGATTTCAGAATTTTTCGACTTTTCTCAGGATTGCGGCCGGATTTTGCAAATCTCATGATATCTCAGGTAATAATCCAAGTAGGTACTTATCAGTTTTATCGTACTTAATATGTGAAGATACCTTTTTAAGTAAGGTTTTTTTCTTTAACAATTGATTTATAAAATGCCTCACATGTTACACTCTTCAAATTATATTGAACTAAAAGTATAGATCGAACTGAAGACACTTTAAGTCGGTTTCTTTCTTTCGACCATTGAGCTCCCATGATAGAAAAAACTCTTTCTACGTTTGCATTCTGGGCTGTTATTGCAAATACGCAGTATCTCTGGTAATCGTGAAATACCTATTGCCCCCAAGTCAAATTGAAAACGCTGTTCGTTTTCGCCAAGCGCTAATTTTTTTTGTATGGGATTTGACGTTTGTTGTTTGTTATTGTAGAAAAAATTTGTACAACAAACGTCAAATCCCATACAAAAAAAATTAGCGCTTGGCGAAAACGAACAGCGTTTTCAATTTGACTTGGGGGCATTGTCTTGAAAATGTTTGCCCACAACGCATAAAGTTTCAGGAATTTTCCATGGAAATCAGACCTTTTCTAGATCTAATCTAAATCTATGTATTAATAATTGTATGAATATGTAAAAGCACAATTAGGGCGTAATTAAATAAATAAAAAATCACGTCTATTTGCTAAGCTCCTCCTTATTGGAAGTCTGTTAAAAAGTACCTATATAAAACTCGTCTAGTTAATTTGTTGCATTTTGGGCATAACATATCGTCGATATGAATGGCAAATAACGAACGACGTAATAATGGGGCCAAATTGTATGCAGATAATATAATAATACATACAGAGGTCGGGGTCATCTAATTATAACGTCAAACATGGGATGGAATTTTATGTCTCTTATTGACAGACAGACAGACAGACAGACGAACTATCATTGTTTCCTTTAGCGCTGCTTACTTAAACAATTCGCAATAATTATAACGAAAGTGAGACAGAATTAAACACCGATAATGCGGTATAACAAACTATACCATCTATTAATTGCTTTGAAGCACCGGCTTGGAATAGTGATTCCACTCTTTTCTATTATCATCGTCTTTGGGTTCTTCAAGAACTTTGCAACACGATGCGACTGTCTTCTCTATGTCTTGAACGAATTTTCGGGACACAGCTCGTAGCGGGGAAGACAGCCTAGAAAAGCTGAACAAAGCCGGAATGGCGCCTGGTACAAGACTAAGACCCAGGCAGATCGCAGATGCGTATTCCTCCTACGACACTCCATAGAGCCGTCCGTCTGGCACTTGACAGAACGACCTAGAGAACAACGTTCCGCAGCGTAGAGTCGTAGGCAGACCACTAAAAGGGTGGACAAGAGCAATGGTCCGCAGCGTAGAGTCGTAGGAAGACCACTAAAATGGTGGACAAGAGCAATGATACGCAGCGTAAAGTCGTAGGAAGACCACTAAGAAGGTGGACAAGAGCAATAGTCTGCAGCGTGGAGTCGTAGGAAGACCACTAAAAAGGTGGACAAACTGCATTGTCCGGTATGCGGGTGACAGCTATACTAAGACAGAATAACCGTATGGAAAAGATTAGAAGAGGCATTTATCCATCAGTGGATCGAACATGGCTAAGAAGAAGAAGAAAATAACCGAAATGTTTAGATTCATTATCGGGTGCGTGTTATATCAATATCTGGCAGTAGGTGTACCTGCTGTTAGTTGTCCGAGAAGCGATACAAAATCAAATAAATTGAGAACTGGTCCAGATGTGTATGTATGTAATATATTATTATGATGTCCTATATAGAAACTCTCACCTGACTTTGGAAACTGGCCAATTATGTTATTCATACAGAAACCCCGCAGTTTCGCAATGACGTTTAATAATGTTTTATTTATTTTTTTGTGTTGATACGTCACAAAGGAAGTATGTGAGCGCACGTAACAGCTACAGACAGTGTCACAAAATATAAAATGACGCACACAATAAAAAAGTCAATAAAATGACATTATGTATGCTACAGCGAAAGGAGAATGACCTCTCAAACATAAAACACAGGAACAAGATATATTATAGTAATAATATCATATAGGTACCTATCATATACAAAAATAAGCTGATAAGAAATAGACAGTTATCAACAGCCGGTTCCAAATCACAACAAACCAAAATAATTATACTGCGGTTCACTTAAAAGTGCACTTCATGGAAATGCCTAATTACCATGAATTAAATTGCCTAATGGCAACAGTACAAAAGATAAATAATATTGGTACGTCTGTCTTAACAGCGTTGCCAATTTGTGGGGAATTCCCCAAATTACGGGGAATCTCAACTCGATTGAGGATTTTGTGGGGATTGGCTTTTTGTTTATTTATTTTTATTTTATTTATATTTTAAACACTTTATTGTACATAACTTATTTGCCAGTACAAATGGCGGACTTATTGCCTAGTGACAATTTCTTCCAGACAACCATCGATCACAATTATTATGGGTGAAAGTGGTACATGTACAAAAAAATAAAACCTACATAAAACTATAAACATACAACACTTATACACAAAAAGAATAAAAAATATGTGCACCAATGACAATTAAACAACTCTTAAATGAAACTTGATACAACACTATGGGAGGGAAGGGAGAAAAAGGAGAGGAGATATGTCTGACTACAGGAATAGGGGAATTAATGGGAAGTATGTTGGTTCAGAAATAGAAAGAAGGAGCGAGAAACCCCTTCTGTTCGCCGTCCAGCCGGAAACAATCAAGAGATGGAAGAATAGTTGGACTTTGTCATCTCAGGAGGCATACTTCTTGTAATACAGACCAACAGGTCTAACGAAAGGAGAAGAACATGTCTTCTACAATTATTTTAAACACACTTGTTTTTTCAACGATTTGTGCAGATTCAACAGAAACAACTTTTACAACAATTAAAAACGAAGAAAAAAACTCCTAATTGTAGGCAATATTCTGTTTTCAATGCATAACACCAAATGCAGTTTTCGCACACGCGCGATCAAACCAACCAAGCAAAAAAAATTGATCTCACGTGATTTTTCTAGATCTTTGGCGATAACTATAAATACATTGGGGTATCGCAGACATCTTCTCCATCCATGTTTCATTCTATCATATACATGTAGAGAATGAAACATGCCTTTTATAATTATTAAAAAATAAACACGATTGTTTTTAACGATTTGTGCAGATATATCAGAAATACTTTTTTAAAACAATTAGAAAAGAAAAATTATAGTTTACTCAAGATAGTTTTCTTGTAATTGGGAATATGAGATTGGAAGAAGTTAATTTGGCGATGTGGCAACATAATTCGGTTTTTTTTAACTAATTGACAGTAGACAGTCGTATCAAAATTAACAAGAAGTACACTTTTTTGTGAAACTTACTCTACAGAGAGCTAAGCTAAGAAGTCAGATATTCAAATAGCTGAGCCTCGAAGGCCGAAAATTTGTAAAGGAGACATTAGAATTAAAGTTTTGAAGTTTTAAGGCCCTTGTATACCCTGGGTGTACGGATTTACGCAAAAATGCACACTAAATTACCTTCTAATGTATGAAACACGAAAAAATATTGTATATCGCCTAATATGAGATATACAACATTTTATCGTGCAAAAAAGGGAAAATTTAGAGTTTTTTTTTTAAATAGCAAGAAGAGTTATTAAAATATTATAATAATAAAAAACTCAACCGGTAGTTTTTCATATTCTCTTTCGATTGAAGTAAAAATCTAAGTCATATGCTTTGTAATTTTTTAGTTACTTACAATAAAAAAATAAAAAATAGTTTCACTAAAACTAATATTACAAGAAAAGTATTAAAAAACATCAAAATTCAAATAACTCATGCAATAGAATAAAGATGTTCATACAAACTGTTCCTTATTTCAAATAATTGAGGTTATTAAGGAAATTATTTTCAAAATATATTATATAGCCTACTATAGCCTCTTAAAGCCTCATTTGTTACATGGTATTGACGTTGGTTTTTATGTTTTCTAAATACACAAAAAAAAAAACGATTGTTGCTATAAATTAAACAACGCTTTTGTTGAACAACTTGTCTTTTGTGCAATTGTTTAGACCTGTTTGTTATATTCTTACAAACGTCGACTGTGATACAATTTATAATGAAGACAAAGACCATTATATAATGACCAATGATATTTTATATATAGACACGTAATATGAGAGCAAAACGCTCTACAAAAATGGTACATTTTAATGAATTCTTATAATGTCATAAAGAAAGAGCACACACGACAGAATACATTAAGTAAGAAAGAGATCATACAATAATAGACCCACACGGCAGATTGTATTTTCATTTTTACTCCAGTGCACCAAATACTATGTTATTTTGACTACGGTAATTCGTCCTTACAATACAACATATTGTGTGTAGCTAAATTGCGGAAAGAATTAAGTGAGATATGCGCCATTTACCGAATTTAAACACTAGTGACGTATCTATTATTTTTATATATTATTGATTATGACGTATGAAATTCCATAATCTTAACATTATTTATAATCTTTTAATTTAGTTATTTATTTATAAACAGTAGTTACATAATATACAATTATCGACCTCATTAGGGCTGTTCTGTATTGAGGTTGACAATTTTACATAAAGTACAGTTAATACAATTCAAATACTAGGTTGTAGTAAGATCCAGTTGGGTACCAAATACATTTACAAAAGTAGAGTTACGCGAATATAATTATGGTCTTTTTCTCTATAATGATCGACTTTTGAGCATTACGCGTAGTATATGAATGGCTTGCTATTGGGTAATCCTGTCTATGTGTGTGCTTTAACATAAATTTAATGTAGATTCGAGAAATTCTGTGTCGTGAATATATTTATTTTTATTAATTAAGAAAACATAGTTGTGTAAGTACATTATAGTACAAAATTAGTAAAAAAATAATGTTAACCACGAAATTTTCCATAAATGATTCACAATATGTTACTTTAACACAAAACAATAGTTATACTAAATGAAGAATAAACAAGAATGAAATAAAACAAAAAAATAAAAAACTAGTTATAATACGTACCCACTATTATTATAAGCTCACACAACACAAAAAAGTTTTGTTTTAAAAGCAGCAAGATTGTCATTTAGAATATGTATCTATTGCAGATTTATCGATGGAATTATACAATAAATTATACAACAACGCCTGACAAAAGAGATTTACGCATTATTAGTTTTACAAATAGAAATATTTAGTATTTATGCAATTTTCTTCGATTGTCTGAGAATTATTTAATATTACGATTATTTTCTTAATTGCAAGTAATGCATGGACCCGTTCTAAGTGGCCTAGGGTTGGGACCTAGGCAGAAGAACAAAGTGTTGGAAGACCTCGAACAAGGTGGTCTGGCGATATACAGGAGTGGCTGGAGGTGGCTGGATGCAGTCTGCCTAAGATAGGGAGCTGTGGAGGTCTCAGCGGAGGCCTATGTCCATTACTGGACGAAATAGGGCTGAAGAAGGAAAGAAAGAATGTATGCCACATGGGCTCACTTTAAATGAAACATGCCTGCAATTATAAATATGCTACCTACTCACAATCTTATAACCAAATGATTAAATCACTAAATATTGTAACATGCCTACAATAATCTTATGAATAAATGATTCAATCACTAAATATTTGTAACATGCCTGCAATTGAAAATATGATATCTACTCACAATCTTATATGACCAAATGATTCAATCACTAAATATTGTAACATGCCTACAATAATCTTATGAACAGATGATTCAATCACTAAATATTGTAACGTGCCTGCAATTGAAAATAAGCTACCTAAGTACTCACAATCTTATGACCAAATCATTCATTCACTAAATATTGTAACATGCCTACAATAATCTTATGAACAAATGATTCAATCACTAAATATTGTAACATGCCTACAATAATCTTATGAACAAATGATTCAAACACTAAATATTGTAACATGCCTGCAATTGAAAATAAGCTACCTAGGTACTCACAACCTTATGACCAAATCATTCAATCACTTAATATTGTAACATGCCTGCAATTGAAAATAAGCTACCTAGGAACCTAGGTACTGACAACCTTATGACCAAATAATTCATTCACTAAATATTGTAACATGCCTGCAATTGTAAATTTGCTACCTACTCACAATCTTATGGTCAAATAAGGACATACATCAATATTTTAGTCCCTCGAAGGTCATACCATACAGCTATAATAAGTTTCTCTTAAAAGTGCTTTTCATAGTAATGTTGGTACGACTGTCAGTCAGTCAAATAAACTAAAATATGTTGCAATGAAACCATACCAACTTAACAACGAAGCTCACTATTAAATGAAACGCACTCTAGCTATTATACATCTTTGACGTGTCTGAATTATCAAACACATAAAATATGGTGGCATTTGCGTCTTTGAAATACAAATGGAAAAGAATGGATCGCAATAATTGGATAAATTATTAATTCCGAACCGAACAATAATAGTTTTTATAGAGCCGTTTAATGATTCAAGATCATTCCAAGGGAGCTCATATTTCAATTTTATGTTGCTTCACGAAACAAAGCAGTTTTTGGTCTTGCTATGAGCATGTGGACATTTTTTTATTCATTTATTTCCATAATACATCAAATTAATACAATATAACAGCTTAAACATTACAATGATATAATTATCTCATAAAGCGAAGCCTGTTCTGAGGAAATACTAACAATAATTACGAAATTTGAATTCTTAAAAAACATCAAGGCATAAAAAATGTGGGGATATGTGTAATATTCTGTAAGCAATTCATTCCACTTCATAGGATCATTCACAATATCGAAGCACTCTGTAATCGAGATGACCTGAATGTGAGATGTCTCACAGAGATCTCTTCTATCCAGCGTTGCCAATTTGTGGGGAATTCCCCAAATTGCGGGGTATCTCAACTCGATTGGGGATTTTGTTTACCCTTTAACGATAGCTGATAAATCGAAAGTTTGATGGTTAGTGATTAAAACTATAAATTTGAAAAAAGATGAACTGTTCAGCTATTACAGATTTATTTAAGAGGTGCCAAGATTTTTATAATGAATTAACATCGGATATTGTTAAGAGATTTGATTTCAGAAATTCTTTTTACTTCTATTGTGAATCCTTCAAAAGCTCAACAAATTTAAGTTAAATCACTGATGCCTGTGCTGAAAGGATTTTCAGTGCTTGAAAACTCTGTGCAATTGTAAAAATTAATGAATTAATGACTAGTTCACGCTATGCTGGATTTTAATCTACATGGCCATGATGGATATGATGATGCGGAGAGTTACTGGGGTGAAGTGTTAAGTGTTTAAAGTGTAAATATTATTGTTTTTTTTATGAAACCTTGTATTTTTCTTAAGATTATAATTATGTAAGGAATTTGTGGGGGATCGGGACTATGTACTTCCCCAATTTGGGGAAATTGATTTAGATTTTTGGGGAATTTAGTAAATTGACATTGGCAACCACTTGGCAACGCTGCTTCTCTCTGACACAGTTGTTCTTCAATATTATTGTGATGGCAGGTTGTTCAAACCAATGAACACGTTGAACATAGTCAACTCGCTAGTGTTGATTCATTTAGAAGAAACGTTACGTGACTTCGTTCTTCCGCAGCATTAATGAGCCTTGCCGCTGCGTTAGATTAAAAAGTATCACTGAAATCAGTATGGTTTTGACATTTTTAAAAAAAACATACTAATCAAAAAGCAGTTTAATTTGCTCATGGTTAAGGTAATAAATAATTATGTATAAAATCTAAAAGGCAAACAATGCTTCAACATTTCAGAAATGTTAAGTATCGTTGAAAATGTCAGGTATCGTAGCGTGCCAGCGTTAAAAAATAAATGGCAGTAATGCTAGCAATATAAAATATACTTAGATGAAAAAAGGTATAATTCATAAAATGAAAGTAAACATATTGAGATGGTTTGGCCACTTGGGAAGAATCAACGAAGAACGCCTGACGAAGAAAATATACATGGCTGACAAGAACGGAACAAGAGGTACGGAAAAATATGGCACGACTATCTGAACGACATTCTAAAAGAGGGAAATGTAAGAAGACTGAGCAGACGAACATGTAGGTATGAGACAAAGCATGAATATTGATGAGGCGATAGATGCATGCCAAAAATAGCGGCGATCGTATGATATTTGAATTTCAAAAGATAAGACTGTTTATTCATCAAGACGGATGACATATTAATAATTTAAGTTTTATAAATACACCACAGACTCAATGGTGAGCTAGAACGGGCAGAGGATGTGTTGGAAGGCCTCAAACAAGGTGGTGTGATGATATTAGACGAGTAGCTGGAGGCGGATGGATGCGGTCTGCCCAAGATAGGGAGCTGTGGAGGTCTCAAGGGGAGGCCTATGTACCTACATTACTGGACGAAAGAGGGCTGAAGTATAGGAGAGATTGTTTATTTTTTTGTACATTAGCATTTTTAAACGTACAAAAGATTAAAGCCCACGATAAGGAAAGTATCTTTTGTTGATGTCTTTTGGAAAACACGTGGATTTTTAAGTCATAGTTAACATAGAATAAAGAAAAGAATAGCCGTAAAATTTGTAACGTATTCTAAGCTATCCATTTGTCATCGATAAGCACACGTTTTGAAATACGACCTTATGCCTTGTTTACATTGGTTTAGTAAGTACAGTGGGTACAAACATGTAAACAGCTCAGACAGTGGCGAGTCAACTTGACTTGCGAGCTGGCTTAAAACGAAATTTAATCGCTCTCTATTTTTTCGGCTAGTAACGCTCCTCGCGCGCCCGGTCATCCTCCAGCACTTGACTTGCCACTTGGAACAGTGCATAATACGTCGTTTACATTGGTATAATTTCATTAAAGTCAATTTGGTTAGTACAGTAGTCAGTCAACTTGGCTTGCAAGCTGCCTTGTTAGTTGAACCTAATAGAATTATTGCTTTCTATTTTACGGTAAGTAACACCGCTCGCGCCACTTGGCGCGTGTATGTAAATAGTCAATTTAGTACAGTACATAAGCGGAAATAGACAAACGCGCGCGCGGCGCATAGGTACTTATTAGTATCAAATATACGCGATGTTGTTCGTTCATCGCGAAGGAAGAAATGACACATGGCTGTCTGTAGCTAATTGCCACTTTACTTGTTACCTGCCACTTGACTAAACACTGAACTGGTGTAAACCAGGAATTAGACGTAAAGTTAATATTCAAAACAGACCGCCTGAGACATTACACTTATCCAAGTCATTGAACATCGTTAAGAAACAAAACAAAATTTGCATGGAAAAAAGCAAAAATGTTAATTTATCGAATATAATAATGATAGCACATACATATCCATTACTCCTATTCAAAAATTCATCTCGCGGCAAAGCGCGTCATAAAATGTGACGTATAACAAAAAGGCCAAAAGAAGAAGAGGAGAAAACTAAAGATGTGATGATGTTACGTCAATCTGTACAAATATCAAAGCAAAAACTAATGAATATATAATAAATATTCCTTCTGCGTCCTTAAAGTTAAGGAGAAATGGCCTGGAGGAAACAGACATACAGAATAAAAGAAGATATAACCTGACGATGAGAAGAGCGTTCATCGGCAATAAGTTGGGATAGTGCCAAGAAGAAAAAGAAGTGCTTAAAGTCACTCATTTTCAAAAATGTTGAGATCGGTCTGTCAGTCGTAAGTTTTTTTTTCTTCAATGCTTTCAAAAGTGAAAAGCTGCTTAAAACAATCAATAAGATGATGCAAAGCGAAGATTTACATTGAAGCGTGGTTTGGCCATTTCATTCTTCAGAAGAATTCAGCCAAAAGTCAGTGGTGCCATACAAAGACAAGAATTCCTTCTTCACTTCCTTTAATTTTCCCAGTTCACCTAAGGTCGGCTCTCCTTGTCTTTCTGTTCTGTGTCATCACACTGGTCAGCTGGTCCTCTCTCAGTCCCTTCTCAATATTTGGGTGGTGAACCTCATTGCTGAACTGTGAGATATTATTGATTACCCGGCTCTTGCGGGACACCCAAAAGCAATGATAATAGAAAAGATTGGAAGCACTATTCTAAATCGGTACCTCACAGCAGTGATAGCCTGAAGTATGTCCATTGTCCATTTTGAAAATACAAGACAACTCTTAAAACTTTCCATGTACACATTCTATAGCAATATAATATGTACCTACATGTGTTTGGTCGTTATGAAATTTGGCATGAATGTTAAGTTGAGAATATTTTGTGTTATGTGATCTTAAGCTCGTGCCAAGGTCAAGAACATCATAATAATATCAAATAAAGGTAACTAACTGTATGTATTACCTACACATCTCACTATGGATTGGATATATCATATTTTATTTACATAGACAATGACTTGTTATATAAACAACATGTGGGATCTGCACGTGTAGATATAACAGAAAATTGGTACCTAGCGTCTTTTTATTTAAGCAAGACATTTATTTGTCTTATTTTAAGACCCTCTCCAATTCTAGAAATATAAAAAATAGAGAATTTGCGACCACATTTACTTCTCCGATTTAAGCAAATCAATAATATTTTTGGTACCTTGATGTTCTTTTTTTTTGGTATTATTTTTTGGGCAACTAATGGGTACTATTTCAAATATTAATCAAAAACGCACGCAACAATAAGTATATTTATTTATTTTTATTAATTTATAAGTCACATAACACAAATAATACTATAGTTACCCACTAAGTTGCCACAAGACTTATGATCACAAATCAATAATAATAATTATAGTTTTATTTCCTTTTACAACAATATTGAAATATCTTGAATTTATACAAAGAAAAAATAATAATAATAATGAATAATGAATACATGTAGAATCGTTAAAGATTTTTTAAACGTTAATATTCGGGAATCAGTAGGGTTGTTAGGTAGTATAGAGACCTCCTCAGAGCCTAATCCTTTGATATGTTAAGTATCTGGATGGGTGAACTATTCCCAATTGAAAGCTTGATGATGCGTTTGTTGCATTTTATTTTGCTCTTTTAAATAATTTACAATTTACGCATTGATCTGCTAATTCTTTTGAGGAAGTGTATAATGGTAATAATAATAATTGAGTGTTATTATTTGTAGTGCTTAATTGTTATTAATATCATTAGAAAATCGGCCAGCGCCGTAATAAAATCACCCATTTGTTTTCACTTATGAAAACAAATCCATACGTCCCCAGCAACAAGTCCCCAACTCACGCAAATATCACGTTACTCTGGGCTAGAAACACTGGTTAGTTAGAAGAAATTGCCAAATGCCAATAAACTCAACACTTGCACAGGGGACAAGAATGTGTATAATATTATTATTTTACTTAAAACAAAACGAAAAACTGTGTCTCCACAACAAATCGAATCCAGACCCCTCAGTCCAGGATATCCAAGCGTCAAAGGACGAAGCCCCTGGTCAATGAAATAAACCAAAATAAGCCTTGTACAAGGCAGTTAAAAAATTGAAGAGTAGTGGTCACCACGCAAAGTTGCCAAGTAAGAAAACAGATCAAATTTGTAAGACGGAAAATATCGACAATATTTATTTAAATTGTTTTACTCTTGTGAATATTTCACAGATGGCTTCTAGTAAATTATGTATGATGATTACGTAAGAAGTCGAAATAATAGAGGAACGCCACTCGCACAGGGTGCAAGAAAGTGTATAATTTATTTATTTGTTACTTCTCTGGCAACTAACAGGTACTACGTCAAATATTAATTGAAAACGCACCCAAAAACAAGTTGCCACATTCTGGAGATTAACTATATTAATCGCCTCGCAGATCCAGACTGAAAACACAATTAAAAACTGTGTCTCCAGGAGAATCGAACCCGGGACCTTTGGATCAACAGTCAGATACCTAACCAACTGAGCCAGGAAGGCCGGCGTATATTTCAGAATAGTGTGACGTTCGGCTCTCTATGTCTACCTCAAAAGAAGGAAATGGAGTGAAAGCGTGTAGGTACATAAATCGACTTTGATAAAATAAAAACAATCGGCCGCTTTTACCTTATAATTCTATGGCTGCTTTACAATGTCGCTAGTTTTACGGCAGTCCGACGACAGATGCGCGATACATTGTGACAATAATAATAATTTGTATCAGCGACAAGCGTGGGTAGTTATGGGAAGCGTTGCCAGACAGTCTGATGGTTGATACATTGTTGCATCGAAACAGTTCAAGTTCTGCACCGTTTAGTTCATTTATGATTTTTTTATCGACCCTTCGTTCGGAGAAAAGTAAAGACATACTGTTGTAGGCACTTTGTAGGCGCCATACGCCCACACAGCTTTGTAGGTAGGCGTTGTTCACACACGAGCAACATAGTAACAATACACAGCTCTACAGTTGCATCTTTTTCATTCGCCAGTTTTTATCACTGTTATAATAACATAACTGGACACAACAGAGCTATCACTGGCTGTTTACATTTTTAAGCTCTTCTTTTCAAGAGCAATCAGCTTGGCCAGGGGTGGGCAAACTTTTGATACAACGGGCCAGAATCAGAAATTCAATGACAAGGGCGGGCCGCAGAAGTAAAATACTAACTTTTCTCATCACATTTCATTGAAAATATCAATTGTGAAATTTTACAAACATGGAGAAATAAATATATTATTTTATGTATGCATTACATAATTCGATTAAGCATTCATAAAGAAAGGTTGCCGCGCAGCGAGAATATGTCATTTTTCTTTCATTTCGATAAATTGAATCAAAAAAATTCTATGCAGCGTGAAATTTTCTATGCATCAAACTATAAATCAATAATTTCCAATCAATTTCCAAGGCTAGGGTTTCGATGCCGGTATCAAGAGGAAAATCTTATTTCTAATTGCTTCTCGGGCAACTAACAGGTACCTACTATGTCAAATATTAATTTAACACGCACCCAATAACAAGTTGCTACATTCTGTAGACTTATACATAATATTAATCGTTTAACAGATAAAGACTAAAAACACAATTAAAACCTGTGTCTAAGTTTGGAGAAGCCTGAGCTAGACTATGGAATAACGTCGTCTCAATCTGGGCAAATGTAGATATTTAATAATATTTATTTTCATCAAACAGATTTTAAGGATAATCCTTCAATGTTCTTAGATTCTTTCATCATCACTGTGATCAGTTGTATTTTTTGATTTTTTAAACTGCTGTTTTGAAAAGGAACATATTTGACTATCCAAAAACAGATCTGACACGAGATTAAGTTCTGTATCTAAAACATCGGTTATAACCCACATTTTAGACCTGTAGAACCATAACTTTGTTTTCTCAACTATACAAGTAACTATATTATAATGCGTTGGCAATCTATCGCAAGGATTCTCTGGTTCTCTATATTCAATGATGAATTTGATCGAACTTGCAACATCCCCCCTTGGTCAATCCACTACTTCATTGGTTTTAATATTACCTCTTCCTCCACGCCGCTCGATCTTCAGCGGGCATTTTTAACTCTGTGTAGGAGGAACACTTTATATCCTCGCACACCTGCTCTAGATACTTCTGATGGGGACGCTCTCTGCCATTTGTTCCCTCAACCATTCCCCCCAAGATGATGTGTTGCAACACATGGCCTTTTCAGTTTGCACGCCCTTTTGACATGATGTTCAACATGTGCCTGGTTTCTTCAATTTTGCTGAGAACCTCATCATTTTTAATATGGCCCCTCCAAGATATGCCGAGTATTCGTAGGTAGGTCCACATCTCGAAAGCCTCCAATATTTTTCTGTCTCTTTCGCCTATCCACCATGCCACACAACCATATAGCAGAAACTAATGATGAGCTAATGCAAAACCAGAACAGCAAGACTAGCAATACTGTAGCCCATCACTACAATTTACGCTATCCGCAGACATTATTGCAATCAAATTTAATTATGCATGCACATATGCGTCGCAACACTTTAGCTCAATATAATGTTGAATTTCATACAACAGTGAATAAAGAAATAATACAATACACCAACAGCCAGCAGCTTCCGTGTCAACATCAATTTGAAATTTAAATAAATATCGTCTCTATGAAATATTCAACAGCATTGGTGAATAAACGATATCGAAATGTAATCGAACACAAAGAATAATGTCTTATCGGAATAGGTACATATATCAAAGAAAGCAAAACTTAAAATGCAAGAGAATTAAGTATTATCTTCAATCTGTATAGTATTTAAAAGTAATTGTATAATTGAATGATGCACAAAGAACTGAAATGGCGGACCCCGCCAGCATATCCACAATAGGATCAAATGTTGTTAAAGTTTATTTATTAAACTAAAATAACGGATCTAATGTTACCTATGACCTCCTGCACGTTGTTTACCTGATAGATGGAATCAATATATTCCTTATTTTTTTTAAATTATCGTATTTTCTATTATATTGCTTTGTTTCGTATTAAGTACTTTTTTTTTTTATATATCGAACGGGACGTAGAGTTTTCGAGAATTCGACTAGGGATGGGCAAGGCCCACAATTTTATATCTGCTGTAAAATGCATTAAACCGTTAAATAAATGATTATACTATAATTCTGTCACTTCCCGCCTTATTCTATGCGCTCCTGATATTTGAACCGTCTAACATTAGACCGCGTTTCATGCATTATTGAAAGAAACACAATTCTCAGTATAGTGCTTTCCTAATACTTGAATCTTGCGATCGATGCGCCACCAGCAGCATTACGCGAATTACAACGCTTGTAATTATATTATTTATACTCTACCTCTTGGTAGGTACTCTATATTTTATTTATCTATTCACATATTTTATAGAATTGACTTTAATAAAACAGAATAGAGCCTTCACATTGCTTGATATTTCGGCCTTATGTTACTCTACTAAACAAAGATGTTTTCGGCCCTTTAAAGAACCCTTTTTTTAATTGGATAGGCTATGCGTTGCGACACGAGGATCTCTTACACATAATCTTAGAGGGAACAACTGACAGAGGACATCCCCGCCGGGAGTATCTAGAGCAGTTGTACGAGGACATGAAGTGTACCTCCTACACAGAGTTGAAGAGTCGCTGAAGATTGACCGGAGTGGAGGAAGAGATGCATCGCTTTGCTGCCAATCAATCACCAAGATTGAAACAAAAGAAGAGTGCTCATGCTTTGAAGACTGCTCCTTTAGGGAGCTGTTACGCCGTGATTTAGGCGACCCGAGAGTGAAATGCCTTCTAGAGATCTCTTTTCGCTGATACAGCTCTTGAATGCATTTAATGGGTTATCGATAAATTATATGAAACGCATCTACTTACAAGTATGCAAGTATCTATCTATATACGAGTAGGTTATGATGACAAGTGTATTTACTATCATGTACCAGCCCGCATGATAAATTGATATAGATAATCTAAAGCTGAAAAGAACACATACTCTGTAATAATATTTATTATATTCTAAGCTAGTGGTCTTCAACAAGTGGTCCGCTAGAAAGCGATTTTGTTCAACTTGCAAGCCAAGTTGACTCTCTACTGTCCGGGCTATTATACTACTTAACCAATCTAAACAAGGCATTATTATTATTATTATGTTATTAATCGTATTAATTCAAATTTACTTATAAATTACAATTAACAAGGTGTTCGAGTTATATGATATGATTCATAATAAAAAAAAAACCTTCAAGTCATAATAACCCTCATCAATTGAGATAAAATAAAGAAAAAGTTAAAAGAGAGGAGTATCTATTTTGTAATGTTACATTCACCAAAACATTAAGATAAACATTAAAATCACTAAGATAAACATTTATATAAAGATAAATCAATAATTTACATGTTGTAAGGATCGTGTATTAATTTTCAAAACAAATAAAAAGCTACACAAAGACAATAATGAAATAAAAAAAAATCAGTACAATTTTACGATTTTATTCATAATAATATATTGTAATTTTTTTCGAGTCTAAGACTCAAAGGGAGTTCATTAAACCACTAAGTACCTTAATACTTAAGAAATGTGAGGTAGTTGTACGTAAAAGAGGAATGGTAATACATCATCCTTGTGAATTTATTCTGCTGCTTATAAAAATGACAATTGGTTTGAATTTGTATGAATAACTTTATGAATTTAAAACAATGAGATTTTTATATAGATATTTTCAACAGTAGAAACTTTAAATTCTTGAAAAACATTAATATTTGCATAGTCAAATCTCTTTTTCAATACTAGTTGCATGTAACACATGAGATCCAACTGTCGATAGCGATAATATGTATAGTTGAAGAATAAGAATCAAACTATAAACCCATAAATCCAAATTATTGAAAATTTTAACACATGTTGGTATGTATGTCAAGATAGGATAGTATGGAGGGCAGTCCTTTTTTCCTACCCAGAATATGAAAACAACATGATGGTATGTATGTATGTTTGGAGATTAAGTATCAAATAATAGAGTTTCTTAGATATTGTGTATAGGCCACTGCCATACAAATTGTAAGAAGCAATGTCGTCACTAAATTCAATTTTTATAAAAATTATTAAAACAAATTTGAGGAGTACTACTACAATATTAATATTTTTTATTGAAAATTAAATTATCTAGTTGGGGTGTTTCGGCTTTTTTTGATATTTTTAAAAGATTTGGAAATATAGGCAGTTAAACTCATAAATTTATCATAAAAAATATTTTTCTTAATAAGAAATGTTTGAGAAACCCTGGAATTTAAAAAAAAAATATTTGAGATTTTGTATTTTTCTATGTTTATACCAATTTTCAGCGTGCTACCTTTTATGGTTTTTGAGATATATGGAAATATAAACCAAAATTTCAAAATAATAAATTATTAAAATAACAATATAACTTTGTTTATTTCCACTTATTTATTTTTATTCCACAACTAGTTTCAAGAACTACCGTTCTCTTCTTCAGGTGGGTTTAAACTAAAAACTAATTTAGTGTGGTGTGTGGCCGTGTCATAGGTATAGCGGGAGGTGGGGTTAAGGGGACCCTTAAACCCACCTGAAGAAGAGAACTTTAAACACACCTGAAGAAGAGAACGGTAGTTCTTGAAATAGTTGTGGAATAAAAATAAATAAGTGGAAATAAACAAAGTTATATTGTTATTTTAATAATTTATTAAAATGAATTTCCACAATGTAAACGCCTCTACCTTAGAATATTTGTCAAAATTTCAAAAGTTGATAACCCCTGACTGAAACAAAAATTCACAATTCT